>QANU01035420.1:0-12285 GCA_003254905.1 Nissolia schottii
ATTCTTACCTTTCGAAGTGGACCAGATCCTTGTAGTTCATATTCCCTATTTCTATGTGAGGACCAGTTTGTGTGGCAAAGCACACGTGATGGAGTGTGCCATGTCAATTTTGTGTACCATTTCATTGAGAGCCACTTAGGAATGAGACCGGAGTCATCCTCAGCAGGCTAGAATTTGGAAGATGATGTATGGTCGAGAGACGATGGAAAATGGACGTGCCACCATAGTGTAAGCAATTTTTCTGGCGTGTCCTGCATAACATAACATGCTCCCAGTTTGATTAAACCTGCAACGTAGATGGGTAGTGGGACTAGAGATTTTCCCAAAATGTTATAAGGAAGAAGAAAGTAGCGGACCCACAATCTTTGGTTGTGAAGAACTCAGAAGGGATGTGGCTCCTATCTCCCTTGGGCATCCGATTTAATGAACTGGACTAAGAACCAATTAACCGATGGAGGCTGGAAATTTTGTGCATGATCTCTTATGGTATTTGGTTGGATAGAAATGAATTGGTGTTTGAGGATAGGACCCAAAGCCCCCTCCTCACTTAACTCGTACAAGAACGCAAGTAAAGGTGTCCCTCATGATACTTACAATACCACACCAACTGCATCCATAGAAAGAGCTCCCCCAAGCTTAGAGGTTGCTGCCCACTGGAAGGATCCACCACCTGGCTGCATTAAGCTCAACACTGATGTTGCATCTACAAGAGAATGGGAATGGGGACTCGGTGCTGTATCCAAGGATGAAGGTAGCCAAATTCTATCAGAAACATGTTGAAAAGTTTGTGTTGCGAATTCTAGGATAGTGGTAGGCATTGCAATGAGGATGGTTATCTCTAGCCCACAAGTTGTGTTTCTTTCATACCATGGCGGAAACAGACAATCTTGTGCTTGTTAACGCAATTTGTAAGGGAGCAGAGATCTATCAGTACTTCAGTATAGTGGTACAGGATTGTAAGTTTCTTGGGTAGAGTTTTTATTCTCTTAGTTTCTCACACACAAAGTGGGAGTAAAATAGGGTTGCTGACGGGTTATCCAAACTGGCTTTGTCCATAGATGATGTTGTGTGGGTAGAGGAAGTTGCCCATGTCCTAACTCCTCTAATCATTGTTGATTGTAATAGCCTTTGTTTTCATCAATAAAGCAACCTTTTCAAGTAAAAAAAAAAAAAAAAAACTATGCTCAAGATTGAAATTCAACTAATGTAAAGGTTTTCATTGATTTTATCGCATTTAATGTCATGATAATCTTTTTTAAAAAACTTCGTTTAGTAACACTACTCATTGCCATAGGCAACCCAACTTCGTTTATTAAAAAAGATAACACAACGCATGCCTTACATATTCACTCCCACCATAATTGGAGTGGAAGACAATAACTAAGAAACTCTACTAACAACATCATAAGAGTAAAGGCTACCAAACACAACAGTTAGGCATAATTTAAGACACAAATCCACATGAAATGTAAGTATTGAGTAATGGCTAACCAATCAACTCATTCTCATTACCGTTGTCATCATCGATGATTTTGGAAATGAGATATAGATGGAATAGTCTAGGAGTGAACGGAACCTCAGCTAGCAGCTGAATAATAGTTCTTGCATTGAAATTCAGCTTGAACTTATGTGGGACAGTGTTGATCATATTATTGTTTGCTGATACGATGAAATTTTTCGTAACAAAAAATTTGCCTTCAAATAAGATATTCTTCAAACTCTTTACCAAGTTCTTCGGTACAGAAGCATGAATATGATTGTACTGTGAAAAAAAATGAATTTAGTAAAACTCAAAAGAGCATTAATGGTTAACATATTACAAAAAGTTGAAGTTGTTCCATGAAACTTTTGAAACAAGTTATACTTTGTCTATTGTAACCGCAATGTATATTGTTATTTTAATTTAGCTGCTGCAGATGTTAACAATACAAATCACACACTAAAAAAAATATTTAAAAAAAGAAAAAAGCTACAACCCTGTTATTCTTGAATGCAAATATCTATCAATTCAAAATAGCTTCAATGCCTTCATTAACCACTATACATTAATTTTTACCACTATATTTTTTATGAATTACCTTCTCATCTTAAAAGATCGTTTCAAGAGTGTAAATTTCGGCCTTGTTCTAATTGTTTGGAACTTCCCGCAGCCTTGTCATGTACACCCTAAAATGCCATGAGGATTTTGATGGTTTGATATCGGAAAGCATATCAAGCTGAGCAACCATTTATTCCACTCAATCTGTAAATGAAGATAAGTTGAAGAATTAGTGAGTCAACTAACAAAAATATATAGTAATGTAAAAGACAAATAATGGAAATCAGGAGATTAAAAGGCTTAAAAGAAAATGTGGGAACCTAATTATGCAGATGATATGTTTACATACCAGCAACAATGCAAACCGATATACACATATATGCTAAGTTAAATGCTGCAAAATTTTATATGTAAGAGAGGTAAATACTTAGTATCCCTTACAATTTGCTGAAAATTTCAGCTGCAAAGTCCAAAACGTTGTCCAAGTACAAAAAGGAGAGGTAACCTTTAAAACAACTTTTGCTAGATTTAAGGGACACTAAGCTGATGGCTCTAATTGCAGGTCTACAATACTACATAACATGGCCTAACATTAAATTAATATATAACTCCTATGCTGGTTATGTAATTTTTGCAGCACTCTTGGCTAATCCTCATGGCAAGGTACTAGCCTTATGCTGCGGCCAAATTAGGGAATGGAATTTGGGCGGGAAAAAAATTATTGTGGTGCCAACACGTGGCTAAATTAGTCATTGGAAGGTGGGAAACTAACCAAGTTTTCTTAGAAAAAATAGATAGATAGATTTCCCGAACATAACGTCAGGCTAAAAAGCATGGCTCGATAGATTATAGATGCATGTAGTATAAAACTCCGGTCATGGCCTTTCTTGTAGGAATCCATATCCAACCCATATTTTTATAAATTAACTAAGAAAATATGGAAGGGTATTCTAGAGAAATTGTCTGAGAGTATTGTATGGTGAGAGTAACATTAAATAAAAGAGATTAACTTAGGAATGACAATTATACAAGAGGAAGTGACAAGTTTGCCATCTGAACTTGTTCTCTCATTTTCCATTTCCATTTTGCTTTGGTCTTTTTCACACACAGGCATAACAAAGAGAATCAAGAAATGCCAGCATGACAGTATCTTTTCTAGCCCCTTAATCATGTAATGTGAATTTAATTCTCATTCATAAAAATAAATAAATAAATATATATATATATATATATTTTTTTTTTTTCCTTAAGTTTACTTACTTCAAAAAAGATTAGTCAGTGTTGCAGTAGGAAAGACCGCGGGTTTAATAAAAAAAAACAGAGAGAGAGAGAGAGAGAAATAGGAAAGTGAGTGGGACTTTCGTGGGTGACTGGTCTTTTGTGTTCTTTGTTTGTTTGCTGACGACTTGTAATTTACTTCCCCAACTTCCGTTGGTCAACACCAGCCTGGAATTTTCCATTTACTTTTTCGTGACACTTATTATTAGCTGCCTCTCTCTAAGCTCCTTGCTTTGTTAATGGTTGTTGCGTAACAATGGATCACCACATCCCACCCATCTTCCTACTTACCACCGTAGCCGCCACCGTTTGTCTCTCCCTCTTAACAACTCTGCCACATTCCCTCGCCGACAATTTCGCGGATTGTAGCCGGCCCTTCAATTGCGGACCAGTGTCCGACATTACATATCCTTTCTGGAGTGACAAACGCCCCCCTTTCTGCGGCGGTGGCATGGACTTCAAGCTTAACTGCAGTGGCGATCATCAACATGCTTCAATTCAAACTGGGTCAGGAAATTTTGGAGTGTTGCATATTGACACCACCAATTACATCTTGACAATGTTCAGAGAAGACCTTACCACTAATGTTTGTTCTCCGGATCCCGAAGTGGCAGAATATAAAAACTCCGAACTCTTCAAGCTGGTACCGGAACACCATCACACCATCACCATATTCTACGATTGTCCCAGTGAAGCTTCCTATGGCAGCGATAACAACAACATTTATTACTGCCCAAATTCTGATTACCCGATTGCTTTCTTAGAGGATGCTTCGAATGAGGATCATCCAAAAGATTGCAAAAGGCCATGGACCAAAGTACCAGAATTACAGGGTGTTCGTCTAGAACCTGATGGGGGAATTGATGCTCTCATAGAAGCTTTAACTAAGGGTTTTGAGGTGAAGTACGACGTTTCTCCAGATTGCGCAGCATGCTCGCAAAGTGGAGGAGCTTGTGGGACGAATGATACTGATGCCTACCAATTTTCATGTCACTGCCCCGATGGGAGATCTTATGCTTCACCCTGTCCTGGTAACATCCCTAATCACAGCAGTATGTAACTCTGTATTTCATTTTGTCATTTCTAATATAGAGATGTGATTATGCTTGATCCCAGTTCCCACTAGGGAATCTGTACAACTTAGGATTAATCCTTCACAAGGAGCTCTTTTGCACGTTTCCCAGTTAATTGCCTAATAGCACATATTTACCAAAGTGGCGAGTTGAAAGAGAGTAGATGTTGTTGAAAGTAATTAAAAGATTATTAAGGATTAATCCATATTAATTTCTAGGTACAAGGACAATCAGGACTTAGAGCTGTCAGTGTGTTATGTTTGTTGACCATAACGACTCTAGAGTCATTCACTACACGTTTTTTCTAAGTCTTCATGTGTACTTCTCTTGTGGTCCCCTCCTACTAGTTTTGGGTGCCACCTTCTACGCGGCTTCACTTTGATTAGACTCCATACCTCTACCATTGAACAAGTCAATGAGACGAAACAGTTTAGAGATATAAATAAATAAATAAAAAGAAACCGCAATGCTTCAATACGAAACTTCAATACCATGCATTTCCTTCTTCCTGTCACTAGTAAAATTTTGTTGTTTTGGATTTAGCTAAAGTTGATTGAAACTTTGCTCGTTTGGGGGGACAATTCAATCCATTGGTTGAAGCTTATTCAAGATTAGTGACATATCAATAAAATAGCATAGTGGTGCTCATTCCACAAGCAAATACTACTGTTCTGTTAAGGTATATTGGTGATTTTGCGTTTCAAGTTTTCAACGGAGTTGTTTACATATTGCAGCATGGCTTCATTTTCCTTCTTTCTGCTTTCTGGTCCAACACGTCTTTCACCGTCATGGACTTCATTTTCTTCTCCAACCCAAGTCTTCATTTTCTCTTTTCTTCAACTCTTTTAGAGATACTTTTAAATGATTTAAGCTGAGAATCATGTTTTACTTTCTCCACTTTCCTTTATATAACATCCTCACTCAAATTAAAATCATCCACTCTCTATTTCTTTTCGAAAAAAAATATATATATTAAAGTAGAAACTCCTCCTATTCTACGTAGTAATTGATGATCACTAATTGATTGATTTCCTGATTTATTAGACTATATCATGCATGCAGACATGTAATGCCTGCATTATTGTTGTGATGTCACAATTACCGGGAATGACGGTATCTACATTCTCAGTAGAACATTCTCTCTGTATGCATACTTCTATTGCAAAGTACTTCACCTACTTTCCATTGTGGAGTTTCAACTTTTTGACTAGTTCTTATGTTCACCACCCACCTATATAAAGCTACAACACCACCCCCTAAAAGTTCACATTGCTTGTTAAAAGAGCAATGATGACGTGTTTAGATTTCAATTAAGAAGTCTCATAATTAATTTTAGGTCTCTAAAAGTGAAAAAAAAAATGTACTTTTAAATTAATCAAAATTGATTTATTTTCACTTTTACAACCTAAGGATTAATAACAGACTAGTCCGCAGATTTTACAAACATGCACATGTTCAGGAAAACAAAGATTGGGAGTTGGCCTACTACTCATCTTTGTAAATTAGTCATTCTGTGGTGATAATATATTATTGTTTCAACTTTTGTTTTGTCTTCCTCTGCCTTTTCAAACACCAACCATGTACCCTATTGAAATAATTAGCATATAAAGTTTTTTTTTTTCCCACAATACATACCTACCAAACCACCTTGAATTTTTCTCTAAATGCTTCCCTCACACCCCATCCAAAACTCCCTTCTTCTCTCCTCTTCTTCTCTGCAGCATTTCCAAATCTCAAGCACCTAATGATCCTTCAAATCTCCTTCCATTACAATAATCCTCAACTACATGTTATTACCATTATCTTATTCTTCTCCTTGGCTACAACTGTTGTATCTATTAATCCAAAATTTGAGGCCTGCACACCACATAGCTGTGGAAATGGCCCAACCATAAAGTACCCTTTCTGGATTCCTTATGAACAGGATTCGTTCTGTGGCTACCCTCAGTTTGAGATCACCTGCAAGGACAAGAATCCAATTCTCGAAACTCCCAGTTATGAATTTTTAGTGAAAGATATCTCTTACTCTAACTCTTCATTGGTTGCTGCCAACATTGCTGCCTATGAAGAAAAGTGTCCTGCTCCAATGTATAACTACAGCCTTGATCATACACCATTTGCTTATAGCTCTGAGAATTCCAATCTCTCTTTCTTCTACAATTGCACCACTGAACCTATAGATTACCCCACTTACGAAGTAGTGTGTGCTAAAAATGCTAGTCATTATTCCTTCGCTGTGTTTCATAAGGAGGCGCTGGAGCACAAGAACTACTCCTTGAATGAGTGTCAGTTTATGGTTAATGCGCCACTGAACATGAATGCTGCTGTTAATTTCACTAGCTTGTTGCGAATGAATTACACCGAAGTCTTGAAGATGGGGTTTCTTTTGAACTGGACTGCCCCTGACTGCCGGTATTGCGAGCAAAGTGGTGGGCGCTGTGGTTTTGATGGTTATCAGTTCCTCTGCTTCTGCAAGGATAAGTCTTACCCTAAAAGTTGTGGTGATGGTAACGCATTTGGAAATATTCTGATCATACTTTGTGTTAGTTTCTTAAGCAAGCATTCCTCTTTGTTCTTTCTTCATAATGCAATTTCTATTCTCATGTGCCATTTCAGAATATGCTAACCACAGCCATTAGTGCTTACTTTCTTCCTGAAGCCTTTGGTGAAAGTACATATATATAAATGTTTATGTTTGTTGGCTTCAGAATATCTTCTCTGAATTGGCACAAAATTGTAGCAATTTTGCGTCAAGAGTGCTATCAATCTATAACTAATCTTTGCTTTCACTGTTAACTGTTGTTGCAGGTCATCGTGGATTGACATTGGGAGCGATACTTGGTATAGGTAAAAGATCCAATTTTCTTTGTTATTTTCGTTCTTGTTATTTTGTGTTGCATTTATTTCATTAATATAATATTAATTGAAATTTTCTATTCTTTTTCTTAGGTGTTAGTGCTGCTGTGTTAGTAGTATTAGCAGTGTGCATGGCCATTTATTTCTCCCAACGCCAAAAGAAGACTACTCATTACGAAATTTCTTATGTACAGTCTCGGAGCTTGTCTTCTGATCCTTCCTTAAGAGACACTGAGAAGGGAAGTCAATACTTTGGAGTCCCCCTCTTTACCTACAGTGAACTGGAAGAGGCCACAAACAACTTTGATTCATCCAGAGAACTAGGAGANATAAAATAATCTAAAAAATTATTCTTGTTCTTAAATGATTTTATAAATACATTCCACATCAACTATGTTGAAAAACTAATTTCGGTTAACCCTAAGCAATTAAAATATTCTAGAAACATAATTATGTCAATTTTAACATAAGTATGGTGGTCGTAGTTATTGTACATATATATGCACAGGGATCGGAGATTTTGTAGTGTATTCAATTGATCAAGCAATAGACAAAAAGAAAGGAAAACGAACAAAGAATGTAAGGAAGTAAAACAAAAGAATATTGATTATTAGCTTTGCAATGCCAAGAATGCTTCTGGACGTGCTTTTGCTTGTGCTCTTCCCATTAGTTGTTGAGACCTTCCTTTCATGGCCATGGTCGAAACTGTGCCTAATTTAGCTTTTCCTTTAATTTTTACTTTTTCTTTTTCTTCTTGATGGCAAGGGGCATAAGACTCCTAAAACTAGAGTCCCTAAGAATAGGAAGCATTTGACAGACACGTTTCGTAAGGGATACGTGTCATGATAAGGGTTAGCATTTGGATTAACGGAAAGAAAGGGAGTGGGAAAGAGATATCATTTATAGCTTGACATATCCGTTCTGAAGTAGGTGCCACAGAAACATGAATGTAATTTTTCTTTCCATTCTTTTTCTTTCCCATTTTTTTTTTCAGATCAACACTTACGTTTTATTGGCCATATTTATTGTCAAGGAAATTCATGCGGGGTTTTTGTCCTGCTCAATAGCACAACTGATGCATGAATACTATAACCTGTGTTTACAAAAAATGCTTAGGTTCAACTGAGAAAACTTATCAATTGGACAAAGTTTTTGTTTTTTTTTTTTTTTTTTTTTTTTTTACTTGGAAGAAAAAAGAGAGAACCTAAACTAGTCATGTATATTGAGTCTATCTAAATATTTCTCGAAGAGAGGTTGACCAAGTTAAATCAAGTTATTGGGGGTTAACTGTCCGTTGAGCAATTGAGCCTAACAGCGAAAAAGTAAGGGTATATAATTCAAAAGATAGAAATCATATCATCATAATAAAAAAAAAATATACTTCAAAAAAATAATTAGTTATGATATTTGAAAGTTCACGTAAAACAACAGTTTTTTTTAAAAAAAATTTATAAAAGGTCTTGATATTATTAATTCAAAAAATCAAGGTTTAACTGAGGGACTAAAGATGAAAACGATTCTCCTAACGCTACAAAAAAACGTTATTTATCGTCAGATTTATTGTCGAACTTTTTTTCTTTTGATTATTGTTATAATTTTGGTTTTCCATTGATTTTACCGTCGAAAATGCGATCGACGATATAAGCCTTGATAGTAACTTATTACCGTTAGATATCACAATCCGACGGTAATTACCGTCGGGGTAACCCGATGCAAATGAAAGTCCACGAATGATTTGTATTGAACCGGTTACCGTCGGCTAAAATCGATGGCAATAATATTAATATTTGAGTTGGATTTGGGAGTCGATTATGCATAGTGAATGGCAAAAACTTAATTTTGCAGCACCCCTAACACTTCTGTATTAAAACGGTTACCTTAATTAATTGTTTAAATTATTTATAACCTCTAAAAGAAAATTGAGAAAGTTTAGAGTATTATATTGTCGCAACTCAGATACTCCAAAACGAATTAACAAGTCGTCGCGACTTATTGACATTTTTATTATTGAAACATGTTCAAATATTTTTTTTAAAGAAATAAGTAAGACGTTAAAAAAAGCAAATAAAATTATTTACACATGGAACAAGAATTATGAAAATTTAATTTTGACTCGACTTGCGCTCCTTTGTATCCTCTAGTGCAATGAAGAACTCAAAGTCACGTAGTTCTCTCTAGAAAATAATTGTGTGTTAAAAGAAAAAATTATTTTCAGAGCATCGAGTTATCACATCAAAAATATTCTGAAAACATAGGGTTAACGAGTCGTCATGACTCAGTTAACCGATTTATTTTCATGTTAAATTTTTTTTGTGTGTGTATGAATTAAGCTAAAAAAATTTATAGTATCAAGTTGTCATAACTCGGATGCTCTAAAATGAGTTAACATTTTTATTTTCATGCTATTCCTCCATTTTTTTTCTTTTTATTTATATTATTTTTTTTATAGCAAACAAAAATGATAAAGAAAAGGTGCTTTAGGCCCAAAAAAATAGAATAATAAAATTAAAAAAACAGACCAGCAAAACAAAGAAAAAAATTTAGCCCAAAAGCTAGCCCTAAACATACGGCCCAAAAAAATAAAAAAAGGAACAATAAAATAACAAAAGACAAATCAGCAAACCAAGAAACATAGGGCCCAAACAAAAACAAAAAATAAAATAACGAAAACATCAGCAAACGAAGAACGATGGAAAAAAATTTCGGCCCAAAATATACAGCCGAAAGAAAAACAGAAAACCAGACAAACTTCACAATAAAGAGCCCAAACCCAAACCGAAAAAGAAAGAAAAACAAAACTAAATAAATAACAATAATAAATTAATAATAATAAAAACAAACTCATTCCCTCGTTCTCTCTCTCAGCCGATCCCATCTCTCTCTCTGTGGCTCGGCCTCTCATGTTCTCTTTCTCTCTCGGCCTCAAGGGCCACCGCCGGCGGCGGCGTCCTTCTCTCTCCCTCATCTTACTCTCTCTCCGCGTCTCAGATTCTCTTTCTTTCCTGAGATCTGTCTCTCTCTCTCTCTCTCTCCCGCATTGGGTTCTTCTTTCTTCCTCTAGATCTCGATCTCTCCCTCTAGCTCTCCGTCGTTTGGCACCACCGCCGCCATGGCAGATTGCCAGCGGCGGCGAGCTTCATTCTCACCTCTCGGTCACTTTCCCTCTCTTTCCATATCTTTCTCTTCCTCTCTCTCGGTCTCTTTATCCCTCTCTCTCGGCTTCTTTTTCTCCCTCTCTTTCCGAATCACTCTCTCCCTCAATCTCTCTCTCTGGGTTTCTTTCTGGCGTGTGTGTGTGTGTGGTGGTTTTGGATCTGCTGGGTTTGATTGTTTTTATTTAAGGTATGGTTGTGTGGTGGTTTGGGGTGGTTGATGGGGTGTGTGTGTGACCGTGAAGTGGAGGTTTTGGATCTGCTGAGTTTGATTGATTTTTTTTAGGTATGGGTGTGTGGTGGTTTGGGGGTTGGTTTCAGATTCTGTGAGGGTGACTGAAGGTGGTGAGGATTTGGTTTTAGGATGAGATTTCTGTCTCTCTCCCTTTCCCTATTCATTTCTCTAACAGAGTGCTATCACAAATATCACATAACTTTCAGCTTCTTCTTCTTCTTCTTCCTCTAGCCACCTTTTGTCTGAAGTTTCTTTCTGCTGTTAGTGATTTTTTTTGAAGGAATTTTTTTTCTGATGTTGGTGATTTGTGAAAAGTCCCCCCCCCAGGTGTGAATTTACTGTATTTATAGTGTTAATCCTGAGAATTTGACGTTGATCTTGGCTTGCTGCAATTTCTCTTATTCCATTTATGTATGTTGCTTGTATGAACACTTGCAAGAAAACCCAATTTTGGATGATGCTTGCTTAGTGCTGACAGAAATTCTGCATGCAAAAGGAGGGGGAAAACATGTCTGTTGGAGAATAGGGAGTTTGGGGAAAGGAGGACCTTTGTTTCCTCTTGGGAAAAGGGCTTGGGGTAAGGAAGCCCCTTTTTTTCGTTTTTCTCTTTTTTTTCTTTTTTTTTTTCTTATTTTCTGTTTGGGCTTTTTTCTTTTTTTTTCTACTTGGGCCCAAAGAAGTAAAAGATTGGGCCAACATAATTTGTGGGACCAGAAAACAAAATGAAAGAAAGGAAGATAATAAAAATAAAAATAAAGATGGTAAAAGAAAAAAAAAAAATGGCTGGACAAAATTGGCTGCTGACCCTCATCTTCGGAACACACTTAACACTTTTGGGGCTTATCTATACTTGACGTCTCGTTATTATTTTTTAATTCACAAAATACACTAAAAATTTTTGCCATGTGTATATTTAATGCACCATTGTTAATTTTTTTAATTCTTTAAAATATAGTATTTTTTTAAGAGAAAAATTAACAAATGTCCTATTGACATTTGTTAAAGAGTTTAAACTAGAAAGTTTGAAGATTTTCAATGCATTGAAGAATTAATAATTTTATTTTTTCAATAAAAGTTTAGTGATTTCTTAGCTATTAAATAGGATAAATACCATATAGTATCTAATTTATTCATTTTTAACAATTTTTAAAATTAAATTCATCGTTTTTTGATATCATGTTATGTTTTATATGATTATAATAAATTTGTCATTAGTCATATCATTAAAACTTATAAAAGGTTTAGAGATTTGCGGATCATTTGAGTTTACGATGCACATCTCTACAAAAAATTGTATTAAAAATATTAATTTATCATATTAAATTATATAATCCATCAATATGTCATATTAGATCATGAAATGATAACAAAAATTAATGAATTTAGTTATAAAAATTATAAAAAATGGATAAATTAAGTACCATGGGGTAAATACCCCATGAGGATAGCTAAGAAATCACTTAAATTTTTTTCATTTTTTATTCTTTAACAAAACTCTATTTTTAATGAGAAAAAATTTTCTAAAGTGATAATTTTACTTTAGAGTGTAAAATGAGTATTTTCATCTTTAGATCATTTAAGTAGAAATGGGCTCTACTTCTTACTTGAATGGTCTAATGATAAAAATACTCACTTTACTTAAATGATATAATG
>QANU01035422.1:0-12095 GCA_003254905.1 Nissolia schottii
GACACACCGTTGTGACCTATGAATTATCCTTGTTAATATTTAAATCTTAATTGACATATTCTTGCATTTAATTTCATATTAATCTATTTTACAGACTCCTGTGAGTCGTGAGGAAATTACAATAAAACCCTAATTTCGATCCAAACGTCACCGGACATTACGAGATCGTCAAAGAATTATTTTTAACTAATATTACAGAAGTAAAATTAATATTTGAATTTGATTTTATTTTTATCTCAACTATTCCTTATTATTATATTTTTAATTCTTCCTTAAATAGCATTTTAATTGAAGGGAAAAAGTCGGGTTGTTACATTCTACCCCCCTCGAAAAATTTCGTCCTCGAAATTGAAAGATAAGGATAGATCTATACCTCTCAGAATAACTCCGGATAAGCTTGCTTCATATCCGTTTCTAACTCCCATGTGTGCTCTTCTACTTCTCCATTCGTCCATACCACTCGTACCATAGGAATCTCATTGTGCCTCGTCTGACGAACCTTATGATTAATGATCTTCTGTGGTGTCAGCGGTAAAGACAAATCTTCTCTCAACTGTATCTGTTCTGGTTGCAACACATGGTCGGGGGATGCATAATACTTGTGCAACTGAGAGACATGAAAAACATTATGGATATTGGCAAGATTCGGTGGAAGAGCCATACAGTATGCTACCGGTCCAATACGATCTAGAATCTGGAACGGTCCAATGAATCGGGGGTTCAGCTTCCTGACCTTCAATGACCTCCCAATACCTGTCGCCGGAGTAACCTTTAGGAAGACATGATCTCCCTCTTGGAACTCAAGTGGTCTCCTCCGGTTATCTGCATAACTCTTCTGTCGGCTTTGTGCCGTGAGTACTCTTTCACGCAACAACTTCATTAATTCTTCTGTCTCTTGGGTCTCCTCAGGACCTAGACAGCGATACTGCCTGCTGTCATTCTAACACAAAGGCGACTGACATTTCCTACCATATAATGCTTCAAATGGAGCCATACCAATGCTAGCTTGATAGCTATTGTTGTAAGCAAACTCCACGAATGGCAATATTTCCTCCCAGTTTCCTGGTGTATCGAGTGCACAAGCTCCCAGCATATCTTCCAAGGTCTGAATAGTACGTTCAGACTGACCATCAAACTGAGGGTGATATGCAGAACTCAAGTGCAACTGCGATCCATAAGCTCTCTGAAACGCAGTCCATAATCTAGAGGTAAATCTGGGATCCCTGTCTGAAATGATAGAAGATGGTACTCCATGCAACCTTACCACCGCCTTAATATACAACTGTACAAGCTTTTCCAATGAGTAAGTCATCTTGATTGGGATAAAGTGAGCAGACTTAGTCAATCTGTCCACAATTACCCAAATAGCATCAACTCCAGTTCGGGTACGTGGTAAACCTAAAACAAAATCCATGGCTATGGCCTCCCACTTCCACTCTGGAACCTCTGGAGGAGTCAGCAGCCGTGGTGGTTTCTGATGCTCAATCTTCACCTTCTGGCAAACCAAGCACTTCTGTACCCAGTTCTCAACATCTCTTTTCAACCCTGGCCACCAGAACATATGCTTAAGATCATGATACATCTTAGTCGTACCTGGGTGCATTGTGAACTGACTCTTATGAGCCTCTTGCAAGATATCCTCCCTTAAGCTGCCTTCCTTAGGCACACAGATACGCCCGTCAAACCTCAGGATCCCATCGGTATCTGTAGTCGCCTCTTTAATCTTACCTTCTTCAACGGCCTTGCAAAACTTACACCAAGTATCTTCTTGGCAACTCTTCTGAGCTTCCACTATTCGGTGCTTAAAATCACTACTGACATGAAGAGGATACAATGTCAACCTGTTAGGTTGGCGTCTAACAGTCAGATTAAGATCACGAAACTCCTCCAATAACTTTGCTTCCTGTACCATCATATGAGCCATCTGCAAAGACTTCCGGCTCAAAGCATCAGCCACTACATTAGCCTTCCCTGGGTGATAATTGAGATTAAAATCATAATCCTTAAGGAATTCGATCCACCTCCTCTGACGCATATTCAACTCCTTCTGATCAAACAGATACTTCAGACTTTTGTGATCTGAATATACTTCAAATCGAACTCCAATCAAATAATGCCTCCAGATTTTCAATGCAAATACCACTGCAGCCAATTCTAAGTCATGTGTAGGATAGTTTACCTCATGCTGCTTCAACTATCTCGAGGCATAAGCTATCACTTGACGTCGCTGCATCAGAACACAACCTAGTCCAGCACTTAATGCATCACAGTATACCTCAAAAGGTTCCTGAGGATCAGGTAGTACTAGCACTGGAGCGGTGGTCAACCTCTCCTTTAGCTCGCAAAAACTTCGTTCACATTCTGCAGACCAATTCATCTTTGCCCCTTTCCTTGTCAGCTTCGTCAACGGCAAGGCAATCTGTGAAAATCCCTGAATAAACCTCCGGTAGTATCCCGCAAATCCCAGAAAGCTCCGTAGCTCTGTAACTGATGTGGGTCTCTCCCAGGTTCTAACTGCCTCAACTTTACTAGGATCCACTGATATGCCTTGATCTGAAATTACATGACCCCAAAACTGCACTTTCTTGGCCTAAAACTCACACTTGGAGAGCTTGGCATACAATTGTTTCTCCCTTAGAATCTCCAGTACTATCTGTAAATGTCTAGTGTGCTCTTCTTCACTCTTAGAGTACACCAGAATATCATCAATAAAGACAATGACACACTCATCCAGATATTCACGGAAGATTCTATGCATGTAATTCATAAAAATCGCGGGAGCATTGGTCAAACCAAAAGACATCACTGTAAACTCATAATGTCCATACCGAGATCGGAATGCCGTCTTAGCTATATCCTCCTCCCGTACTCTAATCTGATGATAGCCAGACCGCAAATCAATCCTTGAAAAGATCTTAGCACCCTTCAGCTGATCCAAAAGATCAGCGATCCTAGGCAATGGATACTTGTTCTTAATTGTTACTTTGTTCAATTGCCTATAATCGACGCACATTCTCATAGTGCCATCTTTCTTCTTCACAAACAACACCGGTGCTCCCCACGGTGATGCACTTGGCCGTATGAACTGTTTCCCCATCAACTATTCTAGTTGCCTTTTCAATTCCTGCAATTCCAACGGAGACATACGATACGGTGCAATGGAAATAGAAAACTCTACCTCTCGCTTCGGTGGAAATGCTGGAATATCATCAGGAAACACATCCGGATAATACCACAGGAATATCCTTGACTTCCTGCTTTGCAACCGCCACTTCCGACAATCCATCCCTAGTATCACATCCAAATCTACTAGGGGAAGACAGATCAAATTAGCCACGAACTTTCTTGCCTGCAGCTGAAACGGACAACGCAGACATACCTGACGGGTCTTAACTGGCGGTGCAGTAGGCGTAGATATAACAAGGGTGTACGGCAGTGTCGTAGGAGATAACTGTAACTCCTTCACACTATCGTAAGAGATAAAGGAGTGGGATGCTCCGGAATCATACAAAACAATCAAAGTCTTCCCATAAATAGTACAAGTACCAAAAATCAAACCTTCTTTCTCCTTAGCTTCCTCGGCAGCCATAGTGAATACTCTGCCTTGACGTAGGGTAGGTGGCGGTGCTACTGGACACTCTCTGACAAAATGCCCTGTCTTGCCACACCTAAAACAAACTCCCTGTCCTGCCAAGCATTCTCCAGAATGCCCCCTGCCACACTTTGGGCAAGGTGTACGTGGATCTGTACGCTGCTGGGTTTTCGGCGTGCTCCGGCTTGGAGTACCTGATGACGGAGATCTCATTGCTGGAGATCCTGCTCCTGCTGGCCCTGCTCTGGGCTGACTCTGCATTCTCCCTGATCCTTGCTGGGGCCTCAGTGGAAATTGACCTCGGCCTCGTCCTGCTACTGCTGCTTGAAACGGTCCCCACTTCCTTGGTTCACTCTGAGAACTACCAGCACCATCAAACCTTCTCTTGAATCTATCACTTCTCACCTGAGCTAGATCTCTATCCAAACAAGTGTTCACCAAAGTAGCATAGTCACGGACACCTGCCACATTCAGAAAGACCTTCAATTCAGGTTTCAGACCTCGCTGGTATCTAGCGCACTTCCAGCCTTCACTTGGATTCATCCGGTACATTGGTGAATATCGGCAAAGTTTCTCAAACTTCGCCGTGTACTCAGTCACTGTCATTGAACCCTGTTTTAACTCCATGAATTCTGTTTCCTTTCTATCCTGCAACTCCTGTGGAAAGTACTTGTCGAAGAACACCTCCTTGAACCTGTTCCATGTCACTGGATCTACATCTCGCTCAAACTGGGGCTTGGTTGTATCCCACCATTCGCCCGCTGCTCCCTCTAACTTCCGGGAAGCAAACTTGACTTTCTGTTGCTCCATGCATGGGATATCTTCAAAGATCTGCTCCAATTTCCTAAGCCAGCCATGCACCAACTCAGGATCCATCACGCCTTCAAATATTGGGGGATTGGCGCGTGAAAAATCCTGGTACTTCGTAGCTTCCAGCTCCTGAACTGTCGGAGGCGTGTTGCGTTGGGCATTGGAAGCAGCCATCAACGCCGTGGCCTGGGCTATCTCTCGCAGAACATCTGCAAGTTCTGGGGACTCTGGAGTACGCTGTGTATTGTCCCTGCGAGGTGGCATATCTAATGTGTCGTACCTGCACAGTTTTGAGGTGATCAGTCTTAAGAAAGGCAAGTACACAGGAACTTAGCACATACCACTTAGCTGAAACATACACCGTAATCATGCCCGAAAGCATAGTGCAGCTCAGTCCTCAGGCTCTTTTGGACCAAACTGCTCTGATACCAAATGAAACACCCTAGCTAACTGTTTACCCGTACGTAGTAAACAAAGCTCACTAGGTTGTTGTCTACCTGGTCGGAATACTTTAGTCCATAGTTACTTTTCGAAAATAGTTGTTGCTTAATAAAATAAGGACCCATTTTAAACTTTTGCTTATATCACATTAGTACTAAAATAGAGCCATGCGCTGGAATTAAACAAATATAACAAAGCGGATAACATTATCATAATTAGCATCAGAAATATATATCCAGTGGGTCCACCATACAAAGTCACATCATTGTATACATAGTAAGTACAATATACATCACATACACATAAACTGTAATACTGAATACATAAGTCAGAATACATCACATCAAAATACAAGGACTACTGGAATGCTACTCAGTAAGCCCTTGGCAAAATGTAACCATCTATCTATCTCCTAGCCGCTCATGGCTCATCGGGCGGCTCTTCTGCATCCTCAAAATAGGATTCATCCTCTTCTGTACCTGAAGTCATAAAACAGTGGGGGATGAGAACGGTAGGTTCTCAGTGGAAATAACCTTAGTTCCTGAGTCGTATATCAGATTATGTCGGACTTCAGGCCGCTCAGAGATCTCTAGTGAACATACATACTAAAGTCCCTACCATTTATTATCTGGCCTATCTGAACGACTTTATTTACATTAATATGTGACATGGGAACTACTCTTGCTTACTACATTCTCGTGCTGATTTAATATCTCGTGTAAACCATCTCGAGCGTGCTCTTGACGGTACGGCATAACAGCAGACTATATATTCTAATTAAATTGAATAACAACATATAATCAGAGTACACTCAGCATAACAGAATCACCAGAATGTGCATCACATAATCATCACATACAAACACAACAGAATTCAGCAGAATACATGTAGTAGAATGATCAGCATAAACATGACAGAATTATCAGCATGACATGTCTAGCAGAATGTGACAGAATAACATAATATAACGGCATAACATAAGGTACCAGCATAACAGAATAGGTGTTATTCCACCATAGTAATGTCCTCTGTTGACACTAGTATGATGGAATAACCTCACACCCTCAGTATAGGCCGACACTGTCCAGACCTCACTGCGGTGGGCTTCCACTTGCCGTGTGCCCCCTCGGGACCCCTCGACAGTGGGAGGATATTGTACCCCCACCTAAGCTTGCCCCCTTTTGACAATGCATAGGCGTGGTAACCGCACACCTCCAGGTATGCCATCTCGACACCACCTGTGGCGGGCTTCCACATTCAGGATGCCTCGACCTCCTGAAGTGGGATCGTAGTGGCTCACGTGATCACGGCCTTTTCAGCATGGGCATATAGCCTTTTTTCAATATTGGGAATTTAGCCCTTTTCAGCATGTGGCATATAGCCATATTTTAGCAGCATTGGGTATTGGCCCTTGTTCAGCAGCATTGGGCGTTGGCCCTGTTTCAGCAGCATAAATAGTACCTGCAACATGGTATACTGATTTCCCTATGGTTCATTTCAGCATCTTTACTTATCTCAGAGTTTATTATCATGTCTTTAACTAAGTATCTCATGAATGCATGACATATCACAGATTTCGTCATAAAGTACAAATAACATGCATAGTCAATATTATTTCATGACATACAGCATATACGTGCATCCAATTCAGCTATCAATCATCATTACAGCATCAGTACCATACTATGAGCCTCAAGAGGGTGCCATCAGCTTTCCTTAGTCTCAAGCCACTCAGCGAAAACTGATGTTCGCCCAGCGGTTTGAGCTCTTCCGCTCAGCGATAGAGGTGGTATCGCTCAGTGATGAAAGCCCTTTTAACCACTTTTTAAGATCTTGGCACAACTTAGGTTTAGTCACAACTATGCGAAGCTCGTAGAAAGCTTATCTGCGCTTTTGTCGTTCAAATTAAATATATACCTACTTTACGGCTTTCAGATCCACAAGGGATCCAATTGCAGTATAGTCGGGTATAGTCGAATCCATAGAGAGTTGCAAAAATACCGTTTTTGAGTTCGTTTATTTAAACAATGAGGTGAAAGATTTGATAGTTTGTTTAATAGTAAAATAGTAAATAAACGACATAAAAGTAAATAGGAAACAAATCAGAGGTAGTTCCGGAGCTCGTTGGGAATTTTAATCACGTCATAGTTTCATGCATCCAGTTACTTATTACATAGAACTATTGATTGATTGCCCGCCACCAGTTCTTAACTTGTCATCACTTTCATGCATGACAAGATCACAGGTTTCCTTTGTTAAACTGTCACTCTCGCACACAAGCTTAGCAAAGTACACCAGCATTAATCCAGATGTTAAAACGGCTAACCTTAATTCCAGTTATGGCAACAAGATTAGATGAAATGGTTTAGTTCTGACTCTAATGATTGTAACTTTCGTTCACAACGTTCAAGCCAAAGATCTAGTTAAGCATAATGATGTTGATCTTAACTTGGTTATGATTCAATTAGCATAACTATCGTTCATACAATTAAATCCCAAATCAAGAATCAAGACATTAAACAAAGACTAGCATTAAGCATAAAACCATTCAAGCAAATCATGAGAAAAAGGATAGATTCATATGTAAAAGTTACATGGATACAAGCAAACTACAATAGTAATCAAAATCCCAACAAAAAGAGGGTTAGGAACCCATCTTACAAGAGAATCTCGGAGGCAAGGTTTAGGCACTTACCATGACACGTGCTCACGCCGTCATGGCCATGGCTTCGCCAAGCTTCCTCGATCTCCGGCTCCTTCACAAGCCTCGTCTTTGTTCCTAACCTAACCTAAACTAACTAAGCTTTTAAAGTACAACAAAATGTGTAAAGAATGTTGTTTTGAGGGGGAAGAAGAGATGGTTTCAAAGTGTTCTCGGCCTCCCTATTTATAGGCAAAATTTGGGGTCCATCGCTCAGCGGTTTTAGTACCTTCACTGAGCGATAAACTCTATGTCGCTGGGCGGCGGCGCACTATCGCTGAGCGATCGTACTTTTACGCGTCTTCATTAAATGCTCGGCAGCTTTTCCAGGGCGGTGGCTGACGTGGATGGCGGCGCCAGGCTGGCTCCAGCTGGCGCAAGTGGCTTGCCGACGTACCTTCGCTGGGCAATAAGGGTCTATACCGCTGAGCGATTAACCTTTTGTGTGCTGAGCGATTCTGTGTGCATCGCTGAGCGGTCCTGTCGCCAGAATCGTCTCTTTTAAGCTCTTTTCCAATTCTGCCATTTTCTTCCATTCTTCCTGGGATTATTCTTCATAAATTCTTCTTGCATCCATCTTCAAAATATATTAGAAATCCTACAAAATATGGAAAATTAATTAGATAATTCTTTAAAAACATAATAGATAAGTGCCATTTTAATAGGTCAAATTTGCATAAATCAGGCACTTATCACTCCCCCTGACTTAAAACCTTGTTTGTCCCCAAACAAGAGGTAGTAGAATTATTTTGCAAGGGTTTGATGCTTATGAACATTCGATTATTACAATGAATTGAAAAGTTTCAAACAGTTTAAGCTTGAGACCATGTGAAACATAGAAGAACCTGAACAAGTCAAATGCATCAATTACTTGAGTAGCATAAACAAATCACTCTATCCAATGTCTTTTCCAACAAGGAAATTATCATTTATGCGCAGAACGGTCAGTGGGCCAGTTTGGGGTGAGTGTTTTCGCTCTATATCACCATTGAATTACAACAATTTAAATTTGTTATCTGTCTCACCATTCAATTCATAGTATGGTCATGCAAGGATCACAGAGGACCTTTAAGGGTTGTAATGGGGCTAGGCTACAAAGAACATTGGTTTTTCTGGATATGCAAATTTTTCAAATTAAGAAAGCAATGAAAACCAACTCCTTTGTTGTTCCTTCTTTTCTTTTTCAACAATTTCCCATTTTTCTTGTTCAACCCTTTTTCTCCTTGATTTTCTTTTGTCTTCTATCCTTTTTTCTTTTTCTTCTTTTTGTTTTGGGATAGAATGTGTTCTTTTTCACTTCTTGCTTTTGTTCTTTTCATCTTTTGTACATTCCACTTTGGCTCACCCTTACCTCCCCCCGACTTAGATCTTTTGCACATAATCCAACTTTAAATGCTCTCTTAATTTGAAATTAAGGGATAACATTGTTTTTCTACTTGTGGCTCAGGGATTATGAACAAAAATTTTCTCATGTTAGGCTCAATTGGGGTGGCAAAGGATATTCCTAAGTAAAGGTTGGTTTTATTTGGCCAAATGGGTTTAAATTCTAAAGAACAAAATGCCTTGATCATTTCCTATTATTTCCATACAATTAATCAAAATTAGAGACTCAAACAAATTCAATTGTGCAAAATCAATGGTGATTCTCTCTATCTCACTAAGTGTTTAGGCTCACTCCCTCACTTGGTTTAGGGTTAATTTCCTTGATTTCAAAACATCTTCAAGATTATGTTTATGCATACAAATATATAAATGCATATGAACAAGTTCATGGTATCTATGTATTCACAATGGCCTATTATGGATACTGAAATAAGTCAATTCATGATATATTTATGTTCATGCATCAAACCAAGTAAAATAAACTACTACTTTGTTTTTAAACAAACAAGTTCTTAAGCACATACTAAACTAACTAACTAAGGAAATTAATTAATTAAGGAAATTAATTAAGGTGCTATAATTAAAATGCTCCCTGTTATGGTGAATTTCTTTGAAGTAGCCTTATTGATGTAGTTTCTCCGTAGTTGTTCAAGCTACTTCATCTTGCTTCAATGATTTGAGGAGATAGAGGCTTATCCTCTTTAGGAATCATGCTCTTCGTCCTCCAGAAGTGTGTCTCTCTTTTGTTGTTTTAGGAAACTTCATTTGGTTGTTCTTCGGCCTGCAAAAACAATCAAAGAAAACTTCCTTTCTTTCAAGTAGCATTAGAGAGATTGTGTTTTTATTTTGAATCCTTTTGTAGACAGAATTCCTTACAATTGCGGACAGAACTTCCCGCTTAAGTGGACAGAAGTTCCCACTTATTGTGGACAAAATTTCCCACTCATTGTGGACAGAATTTCCCACAATGATTTATGGATTCAAAATAAAACATATTAAGGTGCTTTTTGAAAAGATTCTTTTTAAAAATTTATTTTCATTTCTTAAACAAATAAGAATCCTTTTTCCATTTTAAGCATGTACACCTTTTTTTTTTTTTAAAAAACAAGTGTAAAGGTCCAAAATCAGTGATTAAGTTTGAAATCAAAGTGCTTCAATTTAAGCTTAATTGAAAAAGATTAGCACTTTCGAGTTTCAATCCTAATTACATGATTTAAGAAAATTTTTCTCTTTCACCATAGTTTATAAAAATTATTCTTAACACCTTAAAATTAATTACCTACAAAATAAATAAACTACTAAATAATAAAAACTTACAAACTTCTGGGTTGCCTCCCAGACAGCACTTTGTTTTACGTCATTAGCCCGACGCATTTTTCTTTCTAGCTCTCCTTCTCATCATCAGTCCTTCTCCCATGGCAAGAGTCCTTGGGGTTCAGCTTCGGATTAGCCGTAAATCTTTTCTTTTTCAGCTCCGCTATATCAGTAGCCAATTGTCCCAATTGTGTCTCCAAGTTCCTGATAGAGGCTTCGTTATTCTTTTGATTCATCATTGATTGTTGCATAAATTGATTAAATGTTTCCTCTATTTTGGAACTTGAGTGCATAGGTGGTTGGTTCTGAAATAGGCGGGGTGGTTGGTATGGCTGTTGCGGGGCTCTAAATGATGGTCCGGCCTCTTGCCTCCATGGTTGATTGTAATTTTGATTCGGCCCCCTTTGAAAATTGTTTTGATAGGGTGGCCATGGCTGGTTTTCAAGGAAGTGAACTTCTTCTTCCCTGAAATGACAAACATTGGACGGATGATCGCCTTTACAAATTTCACAGAAAAATACTTGTTGCCTTTTTGCATCGCGAGCCTCTCTAATTTGTTTTGGCAACTCGTTCATGGCTTTCTTCAACTCGTCCACCTGTTGTTGGAGTTGCTTGTGTTGCGCAAAGATGGCATCGTTGGGTCCCAGCTCAAGTACTCCTCCTCTCCTAGTACCTCTGTTGTACTGGCCTTGTTGGTCCGTTAAGGCCATGGAATCAATAATGGAGATGGCCTCCTCCGGTGTTTTGGACATGATTTGTCCACCGGCGGCAGCATCCAGCATGAGTTTGTGCTGTTGTTGGAGTCCGTTCCTAAAGATGTGGATTTGTGTACGCGCATCGAACCCATGGTTTGGGCACTTTCTCAGCATGGACTTGTAACGTTCCCAGGCTTCACAGAGACTTTCTCCTGGAGCTTGCACAAATGTAGCAATTGCAGTCTTCAAATCCATAAATTTAGATTGAGAAAAGTACCTGGCACAAAACTTTTCTTCCAACGATCCCAATTTGACAAGATGTTTTGTGGCTGATCCAGCAACCACTTTTTGGCTTTTCCAATCAAGGTCGGGGGAAACATCCTTAAAAAGATTGATTCTTCATCGGCCTCGGACATTCCCACGGTCCCACAGAGTTCATAGAATTTACTCAAATGAGCATATGGATCCTCATGATCCAAACCTGCAAAGGGGTTAGCATATAACAATTGAACCAAACCAGGTTGCATCTGAGGTNTATAACAATTGAACCAAACCAGGTTGCATCTGAGGTTGTCTTTGAGCTCCAGTAGTTCTGCTCTTTCGAATAATGTTTCTAGGGGTAAAATTTACAAAACCCCTATTATCACTGGCTCCTGTTATGCTTCCAGTTCCAGCTCCACCAGCTCCAGTGGTTTCGGCCATGATTTCTTCTTGATTTGTTGAAGAAGTTGATGATGAAGTTGTCTCTTGCTCCTCTCTTTGCTTGGCTAAGTGCTTTTTCTTCTTTTTCCTATTCTTCCTCGAAGTAGCTTCAATTTCAGGATCAAACAACAATTGTTCTTTTGGAAGTCTTACCTCGCAATTGCTAAGAAAATTCACACTAGCCAAATAAGATCAAAACAAGAGTTCACAAAATAACAAAATAGTTCATAAAATAACAAAAATAAAGGCTATACAATATTTTACAACTATTCACAATTGTTTAACTAAACAAAACTCAAGCAATGTATTTTTGACGCAACTCCCCGGCAACGGCGCCAAATTTGATGAAAGCTTTTTTAACCACTTTTTAAGATCTTGGCACAGCTTAGGTTTAGTCACAACTATGCCAAGCTCGTAGAAAGCTTATCTGCGCTTTTGTCGTTCAAATTAAATATAT
>QANU01035458.1:0-71166 GCA_003254905.1 Nissolia schottii
GTCCACACAAATCTAACATTTGGAATGCATTTGCATTCAATCCACACATGTATTTCCTAAACCGGTCCACACAAATCTAACATTTGGAATGCATTTGCATTCAGTCCACACATGTATTTCCTAAACCGGTCTAAAGCACATGCCCTCCAATCTCCGCAATCAACACATAATCACCGTTCCCAGCACAGCAAATCAAACAATGTCGGAAAGTCACGCTAAGCGTTCCTTCCCCCAATCCAACCATACAACTCCAATCCTACAAATCTATCCTAGTAAAGTAAGTCTCTATCCTAAAGTAACAATCAAGTTTAAGTCATACCTAATTAAGTGTGAAAATTAGCCGGTCTTCTAATGCAGGTCGTCGTTATCGATGATTATCCTTAGCTCATTCGCAAATTAGGTGGTGATGGCATACACATCCTTAGCATAAGACAATAACAATTAGTTAAATAACCGTAGACAATGTTGATGTAAACAAATTTTTCATGGGGTGCAAAGGCAAGAACAAAATCATCAACATTCAGCAAATGAAGTCACATGAGAGCTATCACCAATGTGATAAGTTTAAGTCATACCTTGAACACAGCTTGACATCCTTTGGTTGTGGGCCACGGTGGCCATATCGCCGGCGGTGGCTTGGTGCACGGTGGCGCCAGGGTTGGTGCACGGTGGTGGCGCCGCCGTCGAAGCACGGTGGAGGGTGGGTTATGAAACACCCTAGCTAGCTAGTCCACGCTTAAGTCGCAAACCTGCCGACTAGGTTGTTATCTCTTTGGTTGGGATAGTACTTAGTCCCGCTTTTAAAAATACAGTTACCCAGAAATATGGACCATTTTAAATTTTTTTTATACGTATCATAGTATAAAATATGAGCCTGGTCCTTGACAGAATATATATTGCAAGTGGTAGCGTAGCATACTTAACGAATATTAATTAGGTGTATTCAACATTCATAGCAACCAAAGGTCCATACCATATATTCACAAATGGTTACACATGTAATATTATAGATGTTACGTACAATTACATAGTAGTACAAACATATAGCCTACAGACTAAGGACTAGTGCGATATCTCTACCGTAGCTTTGATTTCCCTATTGCTCTATCCGTCCTCTTCAGTGCTACTCGTCCTTGTCCTGCTTGTCCTGCTCTGACGTCCTCTGCATCCTCGTCGTACTCTCCTAAAACCATAAAGGAGCGGGTATGAGAACACAAGGTTCTCAGTGGGAAACCTTAATCGTCCTAACCCTTTTCATACTCAATTATGATTCCACCGCTCAGGGGTCTCTAGGTGTCACATGTATACTATAGTCCTACTAGTTATTAATATCCATACTAGACCTGAGCAGCTTTATCTACGTTATTAGGTGACTGGGGAACCTATGCTTTCATTATCTATGTCATCTGTTCTCTAGTCTAATTTCTAGATCACATACTGTCACATAATTCACATAACTACACTACTGTAGTAAGATCCTCATTTTTTGAAAACCATTTTATCTACAAGTTTCAGCTAGCCTCCACTTATAACCGTGCCCATTTTAATTATAAGTTTCAGCTGGCATCCACTTATAGTTCTGCTCTATAAGGTTGTCCTTACAAGCAGTTATGTCCTCGTCCCTTGTAGCTGCGGCCACACTGCTACAACCACACTTACAGCTCGCATCGTGGCGGCCAGGTCGCGCTAAACCTGAAGGGTCTCACCTGAAGGGTCTTGACCCCGTAGTTCTCATCAACCACGACCGAGGTGACCATCCTATGATGGAGGTGATGACTCGACCGGGACTTAGACCTTCCCCAAAAACCGAGCCTATGCCCTTTTAGAGGGGGTTCTCTCTCATAATCATCATGTGCACAGTTCATATGTATAACCACAGTTCATCATCATCTTAAAGCAATCATATTCACAGTAGTATCATCACTTTCATCATTTATTTCATCATATCAAACAATCACCATATAAGCACAATTCAATACGTCATATCATCATCTTCATCTTACATCACATCATATAACATATAACACCAATCATATACTAGCACTAACTTCACATATAAGAACATAATCTCATGTCTTAAACATAACAAACGTCATATTCATATATTCATGTAACACATAACACATAAAACATACATAGCTCAACATCTCGTTTAAACATATCCTTAACATAAATCATCAATTTCTAACACTAATAAGAAACTTACTTTCCTCATCAATTTCCAACCTATATAAAGAACATAAATTCATGCTTCAACCTTTCTTGAGCATAAACAAACATCAAACTAGTAACTAGTAAGACAGACGTCTAGTTTCTGTCAGGAATTAGCGATCATTAACCGGAGAGGTCCAAGACCTTACCCCAAGGTTTTTGACAGTCCTAAGATCATTTCTCATATCTAAAATTCCAAATTCTGACCTCAGCATTGCAAAATTTCACTTTTATCCATTTTCCCAAAATTACCATTTCGCCCCCGTAAACGCCCTGTTTTCTTTAGAATTTTTGTTCTAAAACACCCGATGGACTCGAGACTTGCCCTTAAGGTTTTTGATAGTTCTAAACTCATTTTCTGAAAACAAACCCAGTTTTTCAGCCCAAACACGTGAAATTCCCATTTTGCCCTTTTGTCGTAAAACTCCGTTTTCTGCCTGTTTGCTGATAAATTCATTGGGGACTCCAAAAATCGTAAAACTTGACATCCCCACTCAATTTTTCGTGTATAACTCAAAAATAACATTAATTTTTCAAGATAAAAATCCCAGCATATAGTTTCCTTTAAAATCGTGTCATATGCCTGTTTCTGTCTTAGGCGTCCTAAATTCTGATAGAACCACAGAAAGTACCAACGGATCCAGACAATCCTCAACCACATACATAAACTCCAAGTCACATAAAATTCATCCTAACATCATATCTCATCTAGAAAAACACATACTTTCATACTCATATCTTCATCAACATAAACCAATCTTATTTCTAACAATTATTCCAACAACATCCAGATCTGCAGAAACTTGCAGATACAAGTATAATCAATTATCATATTCAAGAACATCACCTAGCAATTAAAATGTAACATATTCTAAAATAATCATAACACAGTCATCATCATACATCCTACATCACATAGACAGTGATTTTGTCGGTTTACCCACGTTTATGCACTTGTTGCAGCCAGTTTGTGCAGAATCCCACCTTGCTTGGTTATAACCAAGCTCTTAACCTTAGAATATATGTATAAGAGAGTCCTCCCAGATGCTAGAAGAATTTGTGAGGTTAGGGTTTAGAAAGCTTAAGTTAGGTCTTGTGAGGAAAAGTCTCCGGGTTAAGGTTTTTGGACAGTAAAACGACTGACTGTGAAATTGGACAGAGTTTGGCCAAGATTTCCAATTTTCTACTCAAAATTCTGATTTTGGGAGGTATTTATAGGCCTTGGGAAGAATTTTGCCTTCCCAAAATGCCCTTGGGCATAATTTACCAAAATACCCTTGCTTATGTCATGCATGACCTAATGACCACCATGAGTCATCTTTGACTCTTTGACTAGGTCATTTGGCCCCCTCCATAACCGTGCAAAGCTGTGTCTTGGCCACTTTTTGTGGCCAAGAATTAACGGGCTCCGGCAGATCAATTTTGATCAGGTTTTTGGCGTTTCCGGTCCCGGTACTTCGCGTACGGCTGTTCCAAAAATATTCCGATCATGTTCTTGTGACCTCCTAATTTTTCCTAAGTAATATTCTACGGCCATTTAGGTATTTATGAATGCTCGTCTGTAGCCGTACCTTTTACGGATACTTTAGACGCGCGATTATATTCAGACGGCAGAAAGGGTTCGTTCTAGTGTCTGCAAAATTTTAAGAAAATGAACATAATTATTTCTACAGACACCTTTAACCCGAAGGCTTGTGTGAGGGATTGTTTCCCCTATTTAATTTATGAAATCCTTGCTAAGGGAAAAAGCGGGATGTTACAGGTTAACAGAGAACGGAAGAGGGGATAAATGGGAAGAGAAGTGAGTGTGGAGATATGGCAGTGATGAGCTAAAGGGAAGGAAAAATGGAGATATGGCAGCTAAAGGGAAGTGAGTGTGGAGATGGCAGTGATGAGCTAAAGGGAAGGGAGTGTGGAGATATGGCAGCTAAAGGGAAGTGAGTATGTGGGGAGATATGGCAGTGATGAGCTAAAGGGAAGGGAAAATCGCTGAGGTATAATCGGGTGGGTTACCATCGGACCTAACCGACGAAACAGATCGTTCACCGATGGTAACAGATTACCCCAAAATGTGTCGTTTCATTAAGCATATTACCATGGGTCTTTTTACCGTCGGAGTGATCCAACATCGACGATGACCCAAATAAATGGAGCCAAATTTTGGAGCCAAGATAAATTGATTACCGTCGGCATTGACTCGACCGACGGTAGAACGAGTGTGACCGACGCTAAATCCATCATGAGTTTATCGTCGTCTGTGCAGACTGACGCTAAAACAATGATAACATTACCTTCAGTCTGATTGCTAATAACGGATGCGAAACCAATTGTTTACTGTCGCACGTTAGGTCTGACGCAAGATTTACCATAAAAAGAAAGGTTTTGTCGTCCTCTTTTTACCGTCGGATATAACGTTCTTACCGACGTTAGTTTAAAGTTATCCTGAAGTTACCCTAAACGTCCTAGATTCTCTTTACCGATGGTTAATACCGACGGTAATGCCACGTTTACCGGTGGATATACCAGATTGCCGACGGTAAGTGTCCCACGGTATTGAAATTAACATAATTCTAAAATGGTGGTTAGTTAACATGGGGGAGTAGTCATAACGTGACGTCCTCCCAAACCCTAAGATTGGGAAGAGGTATTGTTATTACTACCCCCCATGTTAACTACCACCATCTTAGAATTTGTTTTGATCTCTCAATTATCGTGACGTCAGCCTCCTAAAGAAAAATAATTATCAATTAACACTTTGAGGAAAAACGAATACCAAAGTCCAAGATGCATGCATGGTGGACGTCAAAGTTGACACCCACCATCAATTGGCCCATTCCCCCAAATGTATTACTACTACCGCACACACCATCTTGGACATTGCCTTCGCTCGATGCTCAATTAGCGATGTAACGCCAGCTATATTAATCGACCAAACCCTCGGCGACAGAGGGGTATGGGGAAGATGGGTGGGGTATGGGGAAGATGGGTGGTGCATTTTAATTTAGGATGGGAAGGGGTTTTTATAGCGATCAGATGTGACATTACCGTCTGTCCAAATCGACGGTAATATCAATATCATTTATGGCAACTCTGACCGTTCTGGGAAATGTCCAATTCATATTTTCCAGACAATTACCGTCGGCTGGTCGGCAGACACAACCGACGGTATTTTGCAAATCGACCAGTCCGACGGTCAAAACAATTAATGGATACGTGGAACATTTTTGAAAACGTGCAATGAATATTTTCGAGACTTTTACCGTCAGTACCAACCGACGGGATTCAAAAAAAAAATTATGGCGGTTGTTGGAAATTGGTGCGCATTTTTTCGATGTGTTACCATCGGTTATGGGAGATGGTATTTTGTTTTTACCGTCGGTGTTACCGTTATTGATTTTCTCTGACGGTAATCGGCTTAGAAACTATCGGTTTTCATTCGTTGACCCGTTTACCGTCGGAATTGTGTATTTTACTGACGGTAGTCCAACGGTAGTTTCGTGGGTCGTTAGCCGACGGTAACTTTCAGACGGAAATAGTCGTTTTTCTTGTAGTGGTACTTGAACTCACCTTGTTGACAATCTCTTACTCCAACAACATCTAGGGTTTCTTGGATAATGTGATACCTCACACCTAGTAAATCCTTAACCCATCCCGCTCTTGCTAAGACTACAAAATGTTCTTATAACTTATGGCCAATCCTAGGTATATAAGTAGTGATTTCAAATGCAAAGGTTAAATGTAATCTGACAACTTTATGTTAGGTAGAGTTTAATTTGGTTTTTTGGGGAGTAATAGTGGAGAAGTTGAGAGATAAGTCACCCTAACTACCACTCTATAGAACCATACATGAGATTTTCAACTCATAAGAGTATTGTATGTGCTTTCTTGTATTAAAACCTTGGCTTGTAAACATAAGAGGTAAACTAGAGTATTGTATGTGCTTTCTTTGAGAAGATTAGATTCAGAACCTTGAGAAGATTTTCACCCCTTCTTGTATTAAAACCTTAGCTTGTAAACATAGGAGTATTGTATGTGCTTTCTTTGAGAAGATTAGATTCAGAACAATTATTGGAAGAATTCTTTACAAAGAAAGAAGATATTATTTCTTTTATCTTTCTAAGAGCTTCTTCCACTTTGCAAAGGTTATGCAGAGGTTGAATTTGGTATTTGGATATTCTTTTCAGCAATGATCTGGTCAATCACGAATGATTGAGTTTGATATTGTATAATGTAAATGGATAAATATAAATTATCATAAAATGGGAATAAAAATTAAAAAAAAAATCATTTCTATTAGTCATTTATATCTATCTATAAAATTATGAAATGCTTATGTAGTAAGAGAGAGGGGGGGTATTCGAGATTCATTAATTGAGTAATTAACTTATATGGAGTCTTGCTCTGAATAAGTACTCTCTATTGTTTAGATATATACATAGAGAAAGTTGTATGCAATTAAAAATGCAAGCACAACTTTAGGAGAGAATTTTTTTTATTATTGTTTTATTGTTTCAATTCATTAACAAATAAGATTTCTACCCCATCTGACTAGTTCTGGGTTTGAGTCCTGGGCAACCCATTCAATATTGTAATGTAATATACATATGCAATTTCTAATATAAATAGAAGATATAATATTGGATAATTTTTTAAATTATATTAGAAAATATTAAATATGCAATTCATTTTTTTTTAGCAATAAGACTATTCCAATTAGAATACTCATAAAGAAACAATCTTAAAAAATGAAAGATGGGAGGTTCTTTCACCTAGTATCAAATGGTTTTAACAAAGATTTCCAAATGGATATGATAGGGTATTCGTACATCTAAAAAGAAATTAGATAGGTAAATTTATCCTCAAAAAAGGGGGAAAATGGAATGAATTGACCGCAAATTAATAAAAGATTTTAGGATTTCGACCTCCTGTAAGGAAGAACTTAATTGTCAAGGAAATGAAATTTTCACAACAACAACAAAACCCTCTGATCTTATTTGAGGATGCAAATTCTTGTTATACCTCCAAAATATTTTTTTAGAATCGAAAAAAGGTAAATGATTGTGTTGGTACATTTGCGTAATTAAATATTTTATAATTAGAAACTATATTTCTTATCATCATTCACATTTTCCACCAAAATGACATCTAGAACTAGAATATTAAGTTCTTGTCAGCAGCCACTAGAACACAGTGGATCTCCACTTGCCATATAAAAAAATTAATATAATAAGGCTAAATGTCATGGCACATAATTTTAGTTGAATGTAAAATTAATGTACATATATTTGAGTAAGATCTTCTTTATTCTTAATATTATTTTCAAGCTATAAAAATTATTTGTTTTAAAGAAGATAAAAATTATAAAATGAAGTGTGAATATAGAATATAATGAAAGGGATAGTGTTAAAAGAAATTATTTATATTTCCTAGTTAAACGGTCGAAACACCTACAACCTCGACTGACCTCATATTGGTAAAGTTAAATTATTTATGATTCGTAACATCAATTAAAGAAATATTGAACATGTTAATAATGTTGAAAAGAAAAATATATTGTATAAATAAGAGGTAAACTAGAGTATGAACTCGTAAGATGCATGAAAATTGTAAATTTTGAATATAAAATATATTGATGTAAAAAAATATGGTTTAAATATAAATTTCAGCCATATTGTTAAATAAAAAATTCAAATATTTGCAACACATTTGATATATTTTTTTATAGTTTATTGTAGGAATAAAAATTTTAGAAATATATTTAAAAAATAATTAATTCTAACGTACAATTAGGAATTAGGAATTCACAATATCATAATGAATAGGTATTCATGGATGACCAATATATTATTAAAAAATTTAATATTTTGTCCAAATTTAATACAAATAAAGTTGACAAAGGACAACCTAAGAGTGTTCATGATCCAGTTTGGCTTGATGGTTGACCAGACCTAACTCAAAGCTTTTTTAGTTAGGTTTGGATTATTAGATTTGATCTGGTGCCCTTTCAAGCTAGATTTGAATAATGCTTCAAGTTGAACCAACTTGACTCGAAGCCATATAGTTATTTAAAATTTATATTTTTATAAAAATTAATGATAAATGATTAAACTTTTATACTTCAATTAGTATTTTTTTTAGAAAATATTATGTTACTTTTGAATTGATATAGTTTTTTTGAAACATGTATTGCCAAATATTTCTTAAATTTAGCTTGTTATACATAAAATCTTATGATTTTATTATATAACGTTCAAAGCTTATTTTCAATACCCACAACCAAAAATAGCAGTACAAATGGATAATGCCTTTTGTTTTAGTTCTTGATAAAAGTTGAGATAATATTATTTTTGGAACTTCAAAAATTACATTTATCGTAATGAGGTTTGAACCTAGGATCTTATGTATACTACCGACCCCCTCATCACTAGTAATTTAGTTGAGATAATTTTCTTTCATGTTTTTTTAAATATGCAAAAAAAGTAAATTTAAATAGCTAATCTCTATGAAACCAATTTCCTACGCACATGAAAATAAAAAACAAAAACAATTCCCTTTCATTAGTTTTTCATTAACATAAAATAGTTTTTTATTTATTTATTTTCTTTCCATTATTGGAAACTTCCCCAAATATTCAGCAAATAAAATGCAATTCCCTGGTCTACCCGTGTTCCCTCGCCAAAGCTATTGTAGATTTGTAGTCATTGTTCACGGAGACCATCGTTCACGAAAACTATCGTTCACGGTGACCGCCGCTGTAGGTTCCGACTCTTCCTCTTGGCTTTGCAACTATTTGATCTAAGAGTGGAGTGGTGTATCTGGCTTCGCAAGCTTCCGCCAGAGGCAATGGTGGAGTTAGAGCTCACTGGCATCAAGGAAGGGATGGTGGCACAGGAGGTTGACGGTGTTTAGAGGAGGAAGAAAACGAAGATCGTGAAGCAGATCTAGGTTTTGGGTTTTTATTTTTAAATTTCTTTTATTTTTATGCATGGTTGATTCCTCCACTTGGCTCTGCAACTATTAGATCTGAGATTGGAGTGGTGGATCTGACTTTGCAAGCTTCCGCCAGAGGCGGCGGTAGAGGTAGAACTCAACGGTGCTGAGGAAGGGATGACGACACAAGAGGACGACAATGTATAGAGGAGGAGGAAGAAGAAGATTGTGAATCAAATCTAGGTTTTAGATTTTTTTTTTTTAAATTTCTTTTCTTTTTATCCTTGGTTGATTTGGGTTTTCTGGATGAGATGATTATGCAATGATCTTGTTTGTTTTGATGGTTGTGGTGGTGGAATGAGAGTTGGAGAAGAAGAGAAGGGTTAAATACAATGGATGGTGGTGGTGGTGGCGGTGGTAGTGGGAGAAGGGTCAGATAGGGGGCAGAGGCGGCAGTGGAAGGACGGAGGTGGCAGGTGTAGTAGTAGCGGCTGACAACGTGGAGGAGGGTTGAAGAATCATATCATTGGTGGTTTAAAATTTCAAATTCCTAATTCATCTAATCTAATGAAATTTCTTTTTTTACTAATGATAATGTAGTTATGCCGCTAATAATGTCTGAGTTAAGAAAATAATAGAAAAAAAAATGAAGTTAATAAGAAAAAAAAGGAAGAATTTGGAATGTCTGCATTACCCTTCTGGCTATCACAAAAGAAGTCAAGTTGATCTCTTTCTTGATTCGCAACATATCATTATGCCATAGGACCAACAAAGATTCTCATGAGTGAGAAACAAATGCAATTCTTACCATATAAGGGTCTAAATCCTCTTAATTAAATATATTGTCATGTGAGATTAAATTTGATATCTCACAATTAATTAAATAAGTGAGATTCATATATGATATAAATAATAATAAAATTAATGATAAAAAAATTATTCTTGTTGTCAAATAATAATACATTTAATTGAGAGAATTTATTTCTGATCCAACTGACATAGTAAAACTTTTCACTTCCCATATGCGCAAAACAGGAAGGTTTGAGAGAGAAAGGACTAAAATGACATTAATGTCTCTAAAAAATTTTAGAATATAAAATCTTATATAACATTGATTTTTTAATGAAAAATTTAAGAATAAATATTATAATTAAAAATTTACAAATTAAATTTATTATTAGTATTTTATAATATTATTTATTTATTCCATTTATAAACATCTTTTAAAATTCTTCATTAAAAAGTTTTGTAAATTAAATTGAAATATATGTTAATTCTTTATTGCAGTAAGAATATGTTTGTCATTTTAGTTTATCTCTTATTTTTTTCTTCATCCAAACATATAAATTAGAAGAATTCACTCTAAATGTTTTTAGTGTTAGACCTAACTCATTTCATTTTTAATATCTATATGCTTACATGTTTTTTTTTTATTTACAAACAACATATCTCTCTTATTGAATTTGATCTAAACTTTAATATTACCTTGAGAGCTTCTATTAGTTGTTAATATAATTTAAAGTAAGAAATTAATTAGTAGGTTTAATAACATTTAATAATGTATTACTATATATATTATTGGATATTAGTGGGGTTGCAGGCGCTTTGTGCCTGCATATTTAGAGTGAGAGAAGTTTTAAAACTGTAATTTTTTTTTGTCAAGAAACTATTATGTAAGAAGTAATTGTATGTTGAATTTTTTTTGGTTGGGGTGGTTTTGTAATTAGGTTAAAGGGTAGTGGGTAATTGGAAGTGAAAAATAGAAATTGTGTAGTGCAATATATACAAATGTCCTTTTTAGTTGTAATGATATATGAATGAATAAAAAATAAGACTAACTACCTATTTGGAACACTAAAGAGAAATAGAATTCAATTCAATTCTATCAAGAATTGAATTCAAATGTAAATTGATTTGAATTCATTTGTTTGAAATAAATCAATAAATTAAATAATTGAATTCAATTATATTGTTTGGAATGTCCAAGAAAATGAATCAAATTCATATGAAATGACCGTAATACCACTTTAATAAAAGAAAAACCCTACCCCATTTCCTTTCCATTTTTTCTTCAGTTGGTAGCCATGAACTAAGATTGTCCAGCGTTAGTTCCTTTATATTCATATATACATGCTTGCTATTAGTTCCTTAGGAAATTGAGTTTTGCGGTCCAACGTTATAAACAAGGCAAACAACAAAAAAAGGTAGTGGACTGGCTAATCTCAAAAATAAATAAAATGGCATGTGCACCACTCACAACTATTCAACGAAAGATAATATAAAACCATAATTGTAACATGAGATAAGACGGAAATTCATAATGGAGCATAGTCTTCTTGAGAAAACATCTCAAGTTAGAGTAACATCCTCGAAGCAACACCTCAAAAACTCATGCCTTTAATGGTGGTCAAAATCTCCTTGAGAGAACATCTCGAGGAGAAGCACACTCCTTGAGAGAATACCTTAAGTTGGATGTCGATCAAAGTCTCCTAGAGGGAAAACCTCAAGTAAAAAATGAGCTCATAATAAGGGCTTGTACTTCTCTACGAAATTAATCCATTAGTTCAAAAATAATCTTGGTGTTCTCCTCATGTGGATCATGACAAACTTGCACGAACATGGGATTCAAATCGAAGAATATAGATATGTGACGAACATGGATATGTGATGAACATGATTACTGAATGCCTCAAGTCAAAGAGTGTGACTCAATGTACAAAGTTATCTCATCATCACCATATACCTTGAAATACAGACAATGGGTACTTGATTAGTACTTCTTTCATCCATTATTGTCATCAAGGTTATCAAACTCGAGAGTTTAAGTAAACTCGTTGAGCCTCCGTAAACTCGGATCGTAAACTCGTACGAGTTTACCTATTATTAAAGAAATGTTAAAAAAATATTTGAAAAAACTATTATGCTACAAAAATATATTTAATAAAACTTGAAATTCATAAATATTTTTAACTCCATAACAAAGCACAAATAAAGATGAAATATATGAGTTTTAAGTTCAATTCATACTTAATACATAATACATATGTTTGAACCAAAACATATCCTCCTTCACATAAACTTAATGACAAGAAAATCTATCAACACAAGAGAGAGGCGGTGTGTTGAGCAACCAACATAACAAATGTATATAAAGAACAATGTCACTTATTCTTGACAGAAGTAGCCTGCTTCGAGTCGATAGCCTTTGTTTTTGGAACAATATCACTCACTCAAGCTTGGTGATGACTTTGAGGGGCATGCACTTTGTTTCTGGAACCTTCAAGAACACAAATATCCAGGAGATGACACACAACAGCATAAACACCGAAGATACCAGCGAGTCCCATAGTACTGAGTATCACAAGAAGCGAGTATGTGACGATGATGTCTCCAATCCAAAACATTAAAGCACAGATAGAGATGCAGAGGCCACGCACCCTGGTAGGAAAGATCTTTGAGCAAAGGATGAAATGTATACGATGGATTAGCGACGGAGGAGCACAATGGAGCACGATGGCACGACGAAGCACGATTGCAGGCACAGCTGTGAATGACAACTCTGAAACACTAAACAACCTAAATCTAAAAACTCAGAGACGTTCAAAACGACAACGTTGTTTTTCTTGCTTTGTCCTTAAAAAAAACCACAATTTGGTAAACTCGTGAACTCGGTAGTAAACTCGCGATTTTATGCGAGTTTACCCGAATTTACCCAAAAACGAGTTTACAAGCGAGTTAGCTCTATTTTACTACCTAGGAACGTAAACTAGAACGAGTTTACGAGTTAACACGCTATTTTGATAACCATGATTGTCATTGTTTTTATTGACTATCTTATATACTTGTGATTAATTTTATAGTTCAAACTAACCAATCATACTCGCATGAAGCGTCCATGGTCCGAGTTGGTGAAAGATCTATAAAGAGAATCAAAAGAGTAGTTAACTCTAAGATCTCATGTTCGATGAAAGCAACAAAGATGAAAAATCATACTCTCATGGAAATCTCTATGGTATGAGTTGGTATCCAAAATACTAATATGAAAAATCCTCGACTCAGCAAAGTCCACTAATAAGATGAAAAACCATACTCCCATGGAAATCTCCATGGTCCGAGTTGGTATCCAAAATACCAATATGAAAAATCAACGTCTTATCTAAGATGCTAATAAGCTCGACATACAACTCCCATGAAATTTTCATTGTTTGAGTCCACTAGAAATCCTTGACGTACCTTGGACGCAAGAGTAAGCTCAGCGGATACTAACTAGAAATCCCCGATTTACCTTGTATGCAAGAGTAAGCTTGGCGGGTACTAGTGAGTAATCCTCAACTTACCTTGGACGCAAGAGTAAGCTTAGGGGATACCAAGGAGAAATATGCAACTTACCTTGGATGCAACAGTAAGCTTAGAAGGTACTAATGAGAAATCCCCGACTTACCTTGGACGTAACTGTAAGCTCAGAGGGTACCAATGAGAAATCCGCCTTACCTTGGATGCAAGAGTAAGCTCGATGAGTACCAACAAGAAATCTTTGACTTATCTTGGACGCAAGAGTAAGCTCGACGAATACTAATACCCGACTTATCTGGGATGTCAATAAGCTTGGTGTGCAATTGGAAAAGCATAACCTATTCCATCTTGAATACGGAGTGTATATCCAAGGGAGAATTGACAAGAGTACAAGAAAATTCAAAAGGAAAACATAAAGCGAGTACTAAACCATGCATACGGGATCAAAATCCAATGTCATTACAAACAAAAGAAAAGGTTGTCAAACTCCCAAAAATATTCAAACCAAGTTTCCCATCCAAAACATGAACATGACATTCAAAGCCTGGCATGTGAAGCTTACATATCACATATCAGACTGGGGGCTTATGTTACAGAACAAATCTGACAAGGACTTAGGTTCGATATTCATGACTAGACGTTCAACCAGATCTCTCATCCTTGCCCGACTTAATGGCTTGCAAGCGTTATGAACGTTATGGAATCCGACATAAGTCCTCATAAGGCTTATGAGTGTTACAGAATCCAACGTAAAGCTTCATAAAGCTTATGAACATTACAGAATCATAATCGTCCACACTTAGACTATAAAATGGGTCTCTTGCTACTTCATAAGGTACGTCTCATACCTTGATCATCTCATATCATTCATACAATGACTTGGGCGTCAGAGTGATTTTTGTAAGTATCACCCCGGCTAGAGCATTGATCAGACCACCGCGTTGCACCATCTCAAGAGTTTTTGTGGCTTGCACAAGGTAATGTGAGTTTTCTTGATTCATCTAAATTGCTCGTAATAACTGTAACTCCATAATGATTATTAATTGTTTCTTCTGTCACATGACTTAAGAATGACGCTAACGTACAACTACCTTTGGAGCTAAAAGAATGTTTTTTTTATTGAATCGAAGTATTGGGCCGAAATGAAAGGCAAAAATAAAGTGTGCACATGTACTGCACATGAGAACACATGCAGCCCACTGTTCTTGGTAAACAGAAATTTTATTAATTTTGGGAGCAAGCCAAACCCACTACTGAAGACACTCCTAATTTCTTGTGTCAAAAACATAAAAAGAGTATCAAGAAAAATAATAATCAAGAAGAGTACATAAATGTTGGGAAGCTTAAAAAGTGTGAATTCAGTTAATGAAGATGAGTTGCCACAATTTATGCGAAAAAAGACAAGGAATGAAGAAGAGATAAAGATTTAATTCCATGAGATCCGGAGACATTGTATTGTAGGTGGAAAAAATGGAGATGAATATCGTGATCAGCATATATCTGATCAAGAGATGCATATATGCTACCATGCGTGCATGTGCCAAAGTGTGCTGGTAAAATACCATTGGCGCATCATATGTCAGACAAGAAAAAGCATTTTTATTAAGAGAAAACAAAATCATATATGTATATAGCATATAACTCAGACAAGATACCACTTTTATAAGTAACTATACATTTACCAACCCCCCCCCCCCCCCCTTTAAATAGCAACAAATTAGGGCTAAAAAGACTTGAAATAAGCCATGAACCATTTTCAATTTATTAATAAGTTGAAGTTATGCTCTTATGACAAAATATCCTACCTTGTTATGCCTAAGGCTTCGCATAGGAATTTCAATTTTAAAGAGAAAGAAAAGGAAATGAAGGGGATAAAGGGAGTTTCGTTATGTTCGGGGTTATGATTTTGAGATGAAAAAGTTTGTGAGGGTTTTATAAACCCTCAAATCTCTCCAAAGTCTTCCATTTTGAGTTTCTCATTTTGGGTGGATTTTAGTATAATATAATGTAAAATTACAAATTTATTCTTCTTAATTAGTAATTAGTTTTGTATAAAAAAATTAGAGAAAAAAAGTAGTTTTCGAAAAAAAAAAAGTATTTAGGACAGAAAATTTAGAAAATAATAATAATTTTTAGAAATTTGTTTTTGAAAAAAGTACTTTTAGGAAAAAAAATATTTTTTTGCGAAAAGAATATTTTTAAGATATAATAACATATTTTTAACTATCATAATTAAATATATTAAAAAAGGGTGAAAAAGTAAAAAAAGATAATTGCAAATCTTTCATTTCCCTTACTTTAAATACTATTTTAACGACTTTGGCTAATTTGGTCCTTGACAAGTTATGGGCCAAATTGGTCCTTAAATCCTAGCCACTAATAGTCATATGAATAGTTGAGATTGGAGCAGATAAGAAATATCAATATAATCCTCATATAACTCAGAATTATAGTTTGGGAATTGCATTTTGACACGTAAGTTTCAATTTTAAGTTTTAACTATTGGTACACATAAAAAGTTAATGTTGATAATATCAAATTACTTGATTAGATTTATTAATTATCACTATTAGATTACATCTCTCAGCCAACAACCATATCCCAAACATCTCAAATAATTACTTTGATACAACCCTTCCCCAACATCTCTGCCAACATCCATATCCAAAAACAAAATCACCAAAATCAAAAAGCTAAATCTAGGCAACAATCTAAGGACAAATCCAATTCTTAGGTTTAAAAAAATCAACAAAATTTCAGTATTCAAAGATGAAATAAGAAAAAGAAAAAAAAGATAAAGCAAAGAATAAGGGTGCATGTAGAAAAATCTTAACACAAACTATAGATCTTCCCTGTCATTCAAGTATACAATGTTCATGTACAACTTTTTTGAAGAGAAGAAAGTCTCATTATTTCATGTAGAAAAATAAAACTAAACTGAAATTCCAAAAAAATCATGTTCAACAGATCTGTGTGACAGATCCAGATCCAAGGAGGTAGGATTGAACATGCAGCAATGACAACAATAGAGGCATGAGCGATGGCGATCTTTGAGACGCGGCGATAGAGGACTTCGTGGAACTAGGATCCATCACGATCTTTGGATTCAACTCTCACCTTCGCCGTATCATCAGGGAACCCCCTGGTTGCTCACATTCAACTCTCACGATCTTTGATTTTTTTAAACGTCTTATTTATTTCTTTATCAAAAAATATTTGAACATGTTTTCAATAATAAAAATGTTAACTAAGTCGCGACGACTTGTTAACTCATTTTATAGTATTTAAGTTGCGACAACTTGATATCCTAAATCTTCTCTTTTTTTTAGAGGTTATAAATAATTTGCATGATTAATTAAGGTGACTGTTTTAATATGGATGTATTAGGGGTGCTGCAAAATTAAGTTTTTGTCCTTTTCTATGCATAATCGACTCCCGAACTCAAACTCAAATCAGGCCAGTTTTCTATAAATAAAAGTTTTTCCAATTTTTCTTAATTTAAATAAAATTGGTGGCGATTCCATTGACTTACTCTCTCTTTTAAAATTTCGCCGCCTTCCCGTCGCGATCAGGTCGCGACAACCATATTATATGTTCCTAACTTACTGATAAGTGCTAGGGTAAAAAAGACTAGGTTAATTGGTAACTGTTCGGGACTAGGTTCAGATAAATAATTGAATTAACCCTTAATGCATGATTACTTAGAGATGACCCGAACAATGGAACCTTATGCGATGATATCTAGTTAGTGCGTAGAGATCCTCTGAGAAAACTAGTTTTGTCATCCCTTCCGCATTTGGTTATAGGTTTTGATGGAACGAGTGCGTGCGGTGGGGACAGAGCCTTGAGCCATTTCGAACATCAGGATTGACCCCTCTCGGGGAGCCGCTCTAGTTGTTGTCGCGCATACAACGAATTATGAGGTAGCGGTTGCTGGCTTAACATGATCATCTATCACACCAGAGCTAATGCATCAGATCCATTCTCTCCTTCCTCTAGTTTCTGTTGATGCCCCTCCGACTGAGGCTGGGGATAGTGCCCACATTTCTGTCTACCTTCCCCAGACACGTGCTAAAAGGATGGTCGTAGAATGGGAGAATAGCTATAACCGTCGGAACCCTATTCTGATCCTTTTAGACGGAGAAGAAGAAGCTTTCTTTGGAGCCACAATTCTCGATGCTAAGGTTGAGAGCCAAGCTGCTAGTAGTTACACCGTTATCGGGAATAACGAGACCGAATCTAAGGATACTAATTTGGAGGAGGACCCAAAGATATCAGTTGTGCCTCAGTGTAGTGGACCCTCTTGTAGGACGGGAAATGCTTAGAGATACAAGACGAGGTTCAACTGCATCCCAAGAGAGTAGTCCGAGATTACCCTCCAAGATGTGGACCACATTAGAGTGACCCTTCAGATGGTACCTCAGGGATTTGATAGTTGGTTGTGATACAAGGTTGACTTAATGAGTTTACTTATCCTGTTCTTGATTTACGTTGAACTTACTTATGTATTTGGTTTTGTTACTTGATGAGCAAGCCAGTTTATGTTCCTCTTCTTGGTTAAGACTCATGTTATGTATGGTTTTATTTTGGTTAGCTATGACTATGGATGTTTGAGACCTATGGTTATATATTTGCTCTGATGAATAAGTCTTGGGGTATATTTAATATATGTTGTGTTTATGATTTGACGCTTGGTATGACACGTTCTGGGATATATGTTCCTTATTATTCATAATCAGAAATCTCACTACGTATGACTCACGTTTTCAATTCATGGGTTTAATGAAAAGTTAAAAAAATTTCTATTTTTATGAATAAATATTTTACAAAACTAAGTCTATAGTTAAGAAAAGCTTAAACATGACAATTAATTAGTGTTAATTGTGACTTAAACATAATTAGTTAATTAAGGTGTTAATGCTCAATTCTCATTGCGTTCCCTTTGAGCCGCTAGTGTTGAGAATCAATTAAGATTAAATTAACTATGCTTATTTGCAAAAGTATAAAATTTGGGATTGGTGACTTCTTTAATTAAATAAAAATTAAGTTTGAGTCTTGAATATAAAAAGATTGGTGCGGAGAGAGTCATGTTTTGTACAAGATGTCAAATACCCGAACAGAATTGTAAAAAATAGATTTACTTTGCCAACTAGAAATATCCACGGGGAAACTTGTAGCCTTAGCCCCGCATTGATAACTTTGTAGACAAATACATGGAATGGATTGAACACGTGTTTAATCACCGAAAAGTATCAAAATTTGTGGCTGATTGCCGTGCCGACTAACCCTGTCAATTTCAAAGGGATAAACCACTATTACCAACGACAGTGTCTCGCAAAATTCAAATTGGCTTTTGCACTTCATTAAATCAAACCCACCTGTCAGTTCTACTAATTGAAACAAAGCGGATCGAGTTCATAACAGAATAAGCATCCTATTCTATTACTAAACAACCCCCCCTCATAGAATGGGTCCACCTTTTTTGTTTTGCGCAAACCACTCCCATGAATTGATGTGGAATCGACGGCAGGGATCAACAATTATTTTTGACAACAGGAGATTTGAAACAAACAACGGATGCTGACATGTCTGATGGAGGTAGGTGACAACACACGGTTTAGCAACTTTGGCCGACACCAATAATCAACAATGTGATGAGAATCCCTAACAATGCCACCATAATCTAACCTTTTATTCTTCTTAAATTTGGAATTACACGCTTAGTTGTTATTATCATGGTGTTTGAGTCAGCACATATACATGGGGACTTGAAATGGGTTCCCATCAATCGAGATTCTTTTATTTCAAGGGAAATTTTTTTTCCCATTCATCTATCGAATAGCCTACCAACGCATAAAGGTTCCGATTCGACTTCTTGAAGGTAGAAGAACCCCCTTCCATAGAATTTTAGTCTCTTTTTTTCTTTAGCATGCACTAAATTTTACTGTAAGAAATTTGATTATAAGTAGGTGATTGTCCCTCCATTGCATGTACAATACACGCGCATCACGGAGTTTACTCTAGAATAGTTCATTCATGCATTCAATTTCAATAAAGAGGGTTAGGTTTTTATCACTTCTCCTGCTCATTTCAATTTAATTTCCATGTCATTTTTAATAAATACTCACAAATTAAAAAATAATTATTTACATATATCATAAAGAAAATATCAAGAACATATATTAAATTACTCTTATAATAAAACTGCAATGCAATTAATATAATAGTAAAAAGTTCATAATAAATAGGATAATAGTTGAAAATCTAATAATTAATACTTTATTAGTCTAATTAAACGATAATTAATTTTAGACAAAATTTCATATAAAACGTGACATATAAAAGTGAACAAATGGAGTGTCTATTTACACTATCATCGAATCAAAACTATTAAAATAGTGAAAAAAATGAGTTAAACCTTTTTGCTAATATAATAAAAAAATTTGAATGAAAAACAATTGAACTTTTTTTCCCCCTCTTTTGAGTACTCCTACGTTTACGAATAAAGAAGAAGAACAAAGTAGTTAATAATAATTAAAAAAAGAGTTGAAAAAAAATGTTTAATATGTAAAAGCATATAAAAAAAACACTTCCAAACATTCCAATTTTAATTTCTTACCTCCGTTTATTCCTTATAAAAGCCTTGGCTTTGATAGTTTAACTGCAGCAGCCCGTACACGGCTACCCTTGTCATCTCTATTTCCTCTATCGTCGATATCTATCAAAATATCTAATACCTTAAAAAAAAATATCATAAAAATGACATGGAGTGAATATTGTAAATATAATAAAAAGATTTAATTACTCTCTCTATCAAATTATACGCTCTTTCTTACTCTCCATTTTTTAAACATGTAGACATCAACATAATAAAAATATGTATCAACATAATAATCATAGACATTAACACAATAAAATAGATATTAATATAAAAAAATGGATCAACATTTTTTTAAAAGAATTTTCCTATTATAAACGTTGATATACCTTTATGATGTGTTAATGCATACTTTCATTATGTTAATACTTGTGGCAATTAGTTGATGTCTAATTTTATTATATTAATACTCACATGGTGAATAAACTTAACAGTAGAGTGAGAGAAGATGAGAGAGAGTCTGACTTGATAAAGAAACAAAAATGTGTTAAATTGATGTTGATATCTTGTTCTAGTACTGACGAGGAAGACACTATTAGATGATGGGAAAATAGTGTGATTTGATTGAAAGAAAATACGTTTACTAAAAAGTAATTACATTAATATCGTTTTGACATGTTTTCAAACAATGTGCACGAGCGTTGATGTTATATGCATATATGTTGGTACTATTTATCAAATATATTACTCATTGTACTAAATATAACAATTTTATGTTTTTTTTCTCCCCCCATATTCTCTCTCTCTATATATGATATTTAAAGGATATTTAAGCACATTTAATCTTCACATAGCACAACTGACTTCAATTATTATGTATTGAGCCAACAAATATAACCGTATTTTGTGCGTAGCATATAAGGATAAAATATGCCGATAAATCTGCCAGTATAGCTTTAAAAATGAAAAGAAATAATTTTTAAATATATTAATAATAAAATATAAGAAATAACCTAAATTGTTATTGATTGGTTTTTTGTAAAGTAAAATGATTTAGACTATAAATAAAAATTAATATATATTTTATTTAGAAAAAAATAAAATATTAAATCTAAAATATTTTAAATAATACTGTTTATGAAGTTACAAATTATCTATTATAGAAAGATCTCTTTATTGTGTATCTTATATTTTTATTGAAAATTTGTGTACCACACAATTTTACACGGGTGTAAATTGAATATATCTTTTATACTGTTCAATTTTTTAATCAATTTTTTTCTACATTAATCAGAAATTGTCTTATACACATTTTAAATATATCAAAATGGATGTAATAAATGGTTCTCGATTGTATAGGAATAAGAATTGAAAGTGTACGTGTACAAAGCCTTATACATTATTACAACAACAACAACATCATCATCATTTGTTTTTGATAATTGGTGATTTTATTAATCAAATCCAAAAAGGCAATAGACCCCCATGGTGGGAGACTATGATTTTGAAACAACGAAATTGAAACACTTAGTGTTACTAAGACTTAACAATGTTTGGCAAGAAAGCGGGAGACCTCATTAAAATTTCTATTAAAAAAACCCTTCAAAAAGAAAAAGCCCATAACTTTTTAGAAAGGAAAAAATAGTACTATTCACTATTCCAGATTAAGACAACTACAAAATAGAATGTGACAAAAAGCCTACAAGGAGTAACTAACTCAACTGAACAAAACGGAATAGAACTGAAAAACTGAATACCTTGAACTACAAGTTACCGAACTACAAGTTACCTTTACAAAGAGATGATACAGGGATTATATAGCTCTTATATAGCCTCGCTAACTTGGGCTCTACTCAATCATTTATGACAAGTTGTATTATACTTGTTTCCTAACTGGTTTTAACTACTCTAACTAATTCTCCAACTCTTTATCTATAACAAATACCTAATCGGGTAATAGCCCCCTTCAAGCTAAAGCTAAGATGTTTAGCAAACCAAACTTGGACATAAGATGTTGAACACTTTTGGAGATAAAGCCTTGGTGAATAAATCGACCACTTGGGATGTAGACTTGATTGGTAAAAGATGCAACATTCCCTCTTTAACTTTCTCTCTCACGAGATGACAATCAATCTCAAAATGCTTACTTCATTCATGGAAAATCGAATTGGCTGCAAGATAAGTGCAGAATAATTATCAAAGAACAAAATTGCTGGTTAGAGGAAAGGAACTTTAAGATCTATTAGGAGATAAATGAGCCATTGCAATTCGCATGTTGCAGCTGCCATTGATCAGTGCTTGGCTTCTATTGAGGAATGAGAAACTATATGTTGTTTCTTTGATCGCCAAGAAATTAGTGAGTTACCAAGGTAGATGGTAAAACTGTTAATGGATTTCCTGGTATCCGAACATGATGCCCAATATCAGAGTCACAAAAACCTTTCAATTGCAGGGAAGAATTTGTTGGGAAAAAGAGACCTAACCCAAGGCTGCCTTTGAGATATCTTAGTATTCTAGTAGTAGCTTTGCAGTGAGACTCCATAGGACAACTTTGGAATTGACTAAGATGTTGAACAGAGTAGCTGATGTCAGGTTTTGTAGTGGTCAGATATAATAGTTGGCCAACTAGTCTCTTATAAGCTGTGATGTCCTCAAAGGGTTTGCCATCATTTTGTCTTAATTTTTTTGAGTAGTCAAGAGGACTAGAAGCTAGTTTGCAGGCCAAAAGATTAGCAAAGTCGAGGAGCTCAAGAGTGTATTTCCTTTAACAAACACTAATTCCCTCTTTGGATCTAGCCACTTCAAGTCCTAGAAAGAACTTAACAGGTCCAAGATCTTTAATTCTTAACAAATGATCAAGATTGCTTTTGACAAAATTAATTTCACTTAAATCATTGCTTACGAGGATCATATCATCAACATATATCAAGAGGGCAATAAATAGACCTGTAGGCTTATCCTTGGTGAAAAGATAAAAATCTGATTGCACAAAACCAGAATCAATTAGAGTAGTAGACAATTTCTCATACCATTGTCTAGTTGCTTGTCTAAATCCATAAAGAGACTTCTTTAATTTACATACCATACCAGGTTTAGGAGCTATGACACCTAAAGAAAGATCCATCAAAACTTCTTCATGTAAGTCACGATGAATAAATGTATTATTAACATCAAGTTGCTCAAGAAACCAATTTTGAGAAGCTGCCACGGCCAATAGAAGTCTAACAATGTTGAGCTTGGCTACAGGAGAAAAGGTTTCAAGGAAATCAATGTCATTTTGTTAAGTAAAACCTTTAGCTACCAGTCAAGCTTTGTAGCTCTATGTCGATCCATCAACCTTAAGCAACCTTATAAACCCATCTGCAACCCACTGGTTTCTTCCCTAATGGTAAGGTAACATATTCCCATGTAGTAGTGTGAATCAAGGCCTCTATTTCTGCTTCCATGGATTTTATCCAACAATCATGTTCAGCCGCCTCAAGACAAGATTTAGGCTCAAGGGTGTGTGTGTGTGTGTTAATGTAGAAAGGAATGCTTTATGTGAAGGAGCAAGATTATAGTAAGATAAGTAATTAGAAATAGATACCTGATTATTATAGAAGTTGATGATGGAACTGCAGAGTTGTTGATTAGTATATTGCAGTGTAAATCTATAAGGTAAGATGGAGGATGTTTAGGGCAAGTGGATCTTATTAGGTTGGTTAGAGATGAGGGTGGAGGATTATTAGGTGTAGATGGACCATTTGTGGGATTGGTGGGTTAGGGTGAAAGAAGAATAGGAGGAGTGAATGAGGTAATGTCAAAAGAAGGCTGAAGTATATGAATGTGTGTAGAGGGAGTGAGATTGGGAGGTGCTTGAGGCATAATGGGATCTGTGATTGGAAAAAGGAGTGGGATCTACTGTAATATTCCGCTTTTTCATATAAGAGAATTTCGCGTAATAAATAAATATATGAGCCAATTATTTAGAATGAAAAATTAAATCACAAATTTTAATTTCTAAAAATGCCAGTCAAAATAATGGTTTCGTGATCTCGTGGAGTTTCACGAGATCCGGGCCGATTTTCGGTCATTGCCAGAATTTAATTACGTATCAAAGGTATTTGTAAATTATACTTTCATGAAAATAAATTTACGAATACTTTGGATTAACTTAAATTCCTCATTAGAAAAATTATTAGATCACGATGGGGTGTTTAGATAATTTTTATGGCATCCGTACACGAACCGCTAATGACCAAACACGAGCAAACACGACCCAAAGCCATATGAGACAAACACACACGCACACAGCTGGCCAAGAGAGAAAATCTCTTGGCAAAGCCAAGCACACACACACACTTGGCCAAACAAAGAAGACCAAGTCAAAGATGACAAAGCATCCTTATCTCATCTTATTTTCATCTCTTTTTCTTTTATTTTTTTTGCCAAAAATTGGCTAAATTTGAAGACAAAGCCATGGCCTTGTGGCTATAAATAGCCACCAGTGGCTTTCATTTTTCATTCATCTGTTTTTACCCAAAATAAGTTTCGCACGTGCACTCTGTCGTTACGCTGACGTAGCAAGAAAAAGCCAAGCACTCGTAGGAACTTCTTCTTACCACCTTCACCATCAACAAAAACTCTTAGGAGGTGGATAATCTTGGAAAAATCACTACCTTAGTGATTTATATGTGATTATTATTATGTCTATGTTGTTTATGTTGCTATGGATTGCCTGAAAGTTTGCTGATGTGCATCTATGATGGTTTGGGATATATGAGTATCTAAGGGAGATTAGTGTTCTTAGCATGAAAATAATGACTTAGGGAGTATTTTCAAAAAGAGAGAAGGCTAGGTTTTGATGAACTTAAGGAAAGGGTTATGGAAAAGGCTTTGGATGGGTGGGAAAGGGATTAAAAAGTAAGATTTCTCATAGGTTTCCTCTCAGACCTTAGGTCATTCAAATGACTAGACATGGTCATTCGAATGAATAATTGATTTTACCAAATCGAGAGCAAAATATTCATGGTCATTCGAATGACTCATTGACTTTACCAAACTGAGAGCAAAATATTTAGGTCATTTGAATGACTAGGAATGGTTATTCAAATAAATCAGTGATTTTACTAAACCGAGAGCAAAATATTCAAGTCATTCGAATAAACAGCCTTTGGTCATTCAAATGACAATCTCAATGCCAGTGTCATTTAAATGAATTTTGATAGGTCATTTGAATGACTCAGGTTTTTAGCTCTCTGTCTCCAATTTTTCCTCTTTCAGACCGTTGAGCGCCTTAGGGTTTTCGCTGAGCGGCTCCAAGGCGTCAGAGTTCGTTGAGCGGCCATGGAGAAGCCACTGAGCACCCTAAAAGCCTTAGCCACTGAGCGAACCTCAGAGGCCGCTAAGCGACTGAAGAATGTCCCCATGTGTAGAATAATCAAGCTTTAAGGATACACTGAACTTAAAGGGTTTTGAGGAGGAAATAGGTAAGATTAGGGTTTTGAGAATTCTTGGAGGAAGAATATGTTAGTGGAATTCCTAAGGAGATAAGTTTAGATGGTGCGAGCAGTAATAGGATAACCAAAAATGAGTATGCATGTGGGTTTAGGGAAAATCAATCTTGAGGGTCAGAGTTAGAAAAATCAAGTTATGAAAGTACAAATAAAAGCCTAAGGATTAGTTAACAAATGTGGATAATAAGAAAGTTAAGAAGGATAACGTATGGAGAGTATGAATTCAGTAAAGGTAAGTGGGGACGGAATAAATGAGCTTAAAATAGAAGTAAGAGTATAAGAGAATTAGAGTGCCAGTCAAGGTGTAAGAGCACAAGAGCATGTATAAACATTTCGAAGGCATATAATGGAAACTCTTAAAGCATGATGAGGTAATGTTCCAAGAATATGACAAGGATTAAGAGAAATCTCAACATGTTTAGAAGGATGAGTTTTTATGAGCCTTGAGAGCAGGTACATTCTGAAATATGCTGGTGCACCTTAATCTATAGATTATGGTTGTACGTGAGATTAACCGTAGTATATGTATGGTACTATTCGTATTATGCATCATAAGGAAATGAGTTGTCAACAGTGTGCAAGGGCAACCTTAGATTACTATAAAGCCATTCACGTAGAGATGTAAAGTGAATAAGTGAACCATAAGGAATGCACAAGTCTTAAGAATGTTTCGGTCATAATGGGCCCAAAATACCTAAAACATATATACTTAGTTATATGCATAAGGATATCCTCTGTCATGGCTACTTTCCTACATGGTTTGAGGTCTATAGGGAAAGTATAGGTACTTTCTTGCATGGTTGAGGTCTGCAAGGAAGATATGATTAAGATATGGTTACTTTCCTACATGGTATGAGGCCCATAATGAAGATACTGCTACTTTCTTGCATAGTTGAGGTCTACAAGGAAGATATGACTAAGATATGGTTACTTTCCTGCATGGTATTAGGCCTGTAGTGAAGGTATGACTACTTTCTTGCATGGTTTGAGGTCTGCAAGAAAGGTATAATTGAGTTATGACTACCTTCCTGCATGGTTTGAGGTCTGTAGGGAAGTTATAGATAAAGGTACAGCTATTTCCTTGCTTGATATAAGGTTTGTGAGGAAGATATTATTCTCCTATATGTAGAAGTATACAAAGACGGGATTCATAAAATGCAACACCTCTTCTTTATAAGTAATGCAAAGAGATTAGGAATTTCCCGATCACCTATTAAATTAGATAAAGCTGTTCAAGACTAGCATGGATTGAAATAATAATAATAATAATAATAAGCAGGGATTTTAGTATACTTTGACACTTAGAGATATCCTGAGCGGCCTAGATCATAAATGAAGCATAAATGGATAGTTATGCCGTAAGGTTTCCACTGAGGACGCAAAGTTCTCATTTCCCACTCATTTATGATTCCAGGGGAGCGTGTCAAGCACGCTGGAGCAGAATGAGTATTCCCGCACAAGTAAGGACCATGGCATCAAGAAGTTCCAGGGAGCATAGCAGAGCACTGGCAAATACCTTCACATCGTAATGTGTTTGTACTTGGTATTAGCTAAGGGGTTTAGGCATGCCCCTAGCTCTTATGGGAATTAAATGTATTACGTATTAGTACAATCCAATGTGTAACTAATTTTGGACCAATATGTATGAATGTTAAGCTCTCTATGAAATTGTTGTGAATAGTTACTGAATATGCCGATGAACGCTTAAGTCTTGTAGACTCTATCGTTTGTTTATACATATATGTCTTCCTGATCACACATGGCTCATACTTTATGATTTTGGATAAAGCAAGGAAAAAGTTTTAAAATTGGTCCATATTTTAATAAGAAAATATTTGCAAAAAAAATTGTAATCCAACCAATGTAATTAACAACCCTGTGAGTATTGCTTATGACTATAATGTAAGCAGTTAGCAAGGGTGTTACATCTGTTGAGGGAAACAAATCATGGATGGGCTCATTGTTGTAGGATGTGGTGGATTGGAATGGAAAAATTGATTCATGAAACACAACATGTCATGAGATAAACACTTCCCTAGTATGAAGATCATATAGAACAGATCCTTTTGTGCCATGCATGTGACCTAAATGAGCACATCTCTTAGCTCTAGGATCTAGTTTTGTTCTATTCTTAGAAAGAGTGGAAGTGTAACATTGACAACCAAAGTTTTGGACCAAAAGAAAGATCAGGAACTTTGTTCTGCAGCAATTCAAAGGGAGTTTAGTTACCTAGAGTAGAATTAGGTAACTTATTCATAAGTGATGCGGACCCACTTCTAACATTCAATTAAGAATATGTTCTAAACTAACAACAGTAACACTTGTTCTTATCAATTGTGAGAATTGCATGGAAGCTTGAGAATTTGAGCTCAAGGACCGAGATCTCGTGATAAGAAACCTTGCAATCAAGTGAATTTGCATATTCAACTCTAGAATTTTGTCAAATTCAAGAGAACATTAAAGAACTCAGAGATGTAAGGTACACGTTCGGAAAAGGAAAGAAAGGAGAAGAAACAAAGAAGAAATCAGGGACTGTGCCGATCAAAGAAAAAAATGACACGGTGGAACATCAGAGAACCACCAGAGAACACCGCAAAAGCATGGCAGAGCACCCTCTGACTAAAAGACTCTTGATACCATGACAAAATTTCTACAAGGAGTAACTAACTCAATTGAACAAAACAGAATAGAACTGAAAAATGGAAGACCTTCAACTATAAGTTACCTTTACAAAGAGATGATACTTGGCTTATATAACCTCGGTAGCTTGGGCTCTACTCAATCAATTATGACAGGATGTATACCTGTTTCCTAACTGCTTTTAACTACTCTAACTAATTCTCCAACTCGTTATCTATAACAAATACCCTATCGGGTAATAGAATGCATCTGCTAAATGGATTTGAAACTACTCCTCAGCCATCTACAAGAAAGATACATTGCATTATTTTTCAGCATTGTTCTTTCCCAATTCATGTTATTTCAAGCCACGATATCTTCTCTCTCAAGTAGCGAAGTGAAATCAGTGCACATAATTTTTGAAAGTTGATATGATAGCAGTGGCAAGAGAAACAAAAAGAAAATTAAAGAAAACAAAGTTGATTTGATATATCTCGATTTTGATTTTGCGATTTAAATGTTTAGTTTACATTATTGTCTTCTACCAATCATGCACACTTAAACCAAAAAAAAATTCAACCAGGCTTTAACAATTGAATAAACAGTTAAGTTGAATAGTAAGGTTAAGTGGGCTGAGGATTGTCATTGTCATTCCATGAATTATTCTCCGGGAAGGGCATGTATTAGATATTTTTCCTTTCTCTTAAATTTTTTTTTTTTTTTTTTTTTTGCATTTTTTTGCTTTACTAGTGTCTGATTTGTCCCATCTCACATGCGTTACTGGCCATGAAAACTGAATTCCGATATCTCAAGAGACAACAGATCTGAAAAAGTGGATAAGTTATTTAATGTCAATTAGTTGTCTCACATAAAATTCTTAGCTTTAATTAATCTCCACTCCTTCACTTTGTCCTTTTATTAAAAAACAAAAAGTAGCTTAAAATAATAAACAAGAGGAGAACAAATTTGTGCTAGCACTAGATATCAAAGGTGGTAAAGCAAAATATTCAAAGTGGAGGAATGGATTCGAATTGGTGTAAATTCTTGACGATAGATTGAAATGGCAATTCCATTTTACAGTCTGTATTAATATATTTTATAGAATCACATTATTTCCATGTGATGAAGGGATGCTATGTAATTGTTAAGAATAATAGAATATATTATGTTTGATTAGATTTGATTGATTTGATCGTGTAAGATCTTGTAATTGATTGTGATTTATTTTTGGCCATTGAGTTTTGGCCGTTAAGTTTTCAGCCTATAAATAGGCTCACCATCCATTGTGAACACAACTCTAATAATACCGTTATTTCTTGTTCTCTGTATTTTTTCGATAGTCTTTGTTGTGTCCCTTTGCCCGTTTACTCAAGATGTTTAACATAATTTAATAAAATTATACATTTTAATTATTTTTACCTCATTTCTCACGTTGAAACTGTCCATAACTTATTGGCGTGCCTTTGGCTGCAACACCAAGTAAAAGTTGGGTATCAACTGTTGACATTGTTGTACGCTGCAGCGTATTTCATTTAACTGTCACATGATATAGAAAAGAGAAGAAAATTGAAGAAGGAGCACTATATGTGAATGTTGGGTATATAGCGGTGTTGGGTGGTGGGAGTTTGTGGTTTGCGAAATCATTAAACATTTTTAGAAATAGCAATTTTAGGAATGTTATTCTAAAAAATGACTTTACCTTTAAAAAATTTTAAACGTGTTTGGTCCACTAATTAAATCCTTGAGACTCTTGCAAAGTATGTCTAAATGAATCATTCATACTTTGATTGACACTAATATTCTCGAAAATATTTTTTATTTTACAAAAATACTCCTAACAAATGAAAAAAAAAGACTCTATTACACATATTAAACTCATATTTAAATATAATTTACATATAATTAATATTTATTTTCTCAACTCTCAAAAAAATTATTAAAATTATTATTAATATTAATTATTTATTATTATAATTATTAATTAATTATTTAGCATTATTATTTAATATTAATTATTATTATTATTAATTATTTATTATTACTAATACTATTATTAATTATTTAATATTTATTATTATTATTATTAAATATTTAATAACAATAATAATTAATTAATATTAGCTAAATTATTTAATAATAATAATTATTTATTAATATTATTTATTTATTATTATTTAATATTGACTATTTATCAACTCCCATACAATTATTATTTATTATTATTAATTTAATACTAATAATAATTATTATTTAATATTATTAATTATTTATTAATACTATTATCATTTTTTAATGCTTATTATTATTATTATTGTCAGTTATTTAATATTTATTATTTTTTCAATTCCCAAAATTATTATTTATTATTACTATTATTATTATTATTATGGGGAAGTAAAATTAAATTTTCAATTTTAAATAAGGATAAATTTGTCTATTTATAATTATAAAAACATTCCTTTCTCATGGGAATGTTAAAATCCCATGGTAGAGGGTGAGATTTATAATGGGGGAAAGTTGATGTTTTTTTATTCCTTGGAATACAACTTTCTAGGGAATGTTTTCCATTCCACGAACTAAATGCAAGAATCTATCATTCACAAGTTAAGATTCCTAAAAATGATGGTTGATTCTGCGAACCACATGCGTCATTAAAGGAGAGTTCAAAATTTGGGAAAAATTAAACCAACAAGTGAAGTGAGACACAAAAGTGAGTTAAATGCCACATCATAATTCAAAATCTTAAAGCAATAGATTTATGGCTCTTTCTAGAGACAGATCCACATAGTGGATTATGGGGGCACATGCCCCCACTAACTTTTGCTAATTTTAGGCTAAAATATGAGTATATAAAATTTTGCCCACACTAGATGATTAACTTTGTTCCCACTAGTTGACTAACCTTACCTCCATATTAAAATAAAGAATTATTGAAAGAAATAAAAGGGAAATGCTCATTTTGGTCTCTGAAAGTGTAAGGTCAACTCACTTTGGTCCTTGAAATTCAAAATATAGTTTTTTAATCCTTAAAATTGTAAGTTGCATGTTAAATTAGTCCATCAATTCATTATCATTATTGTATTATCATGTTTTCACTAACTTTTCACATTCAATAAGAATATGATAATAATAGAGGTTATGTGGCAACATTAAAGGCTAAAAATATGGTTGTGACAGCACTTGGAGTTACAAATCTTAGTTGTTATTGCAATTTTATTTACCACCATACATGTTTTAGCAACCTCATTTGCAGTTTCAAGTGCAGCTACAACTCATTTGCAGTCTTAATTGCAGCTACAACTTTTAAAGCAATAGATTTGTGGCTCTTTCTAGAGACAGATCCACATAGTACATTTCATTTTGGATCTTGTGGTTAAGAATGTTGTGCTATTCTGATATTTATTGTGGCCACATATTGTGAGTTGATCTGGATTGATGTTTCATTTTGTAATTTAATTTATGTTGTCCAAGTGGGAGAATGTTAGAATAATTATTTTGTGGTTAAAATAATTATTTTGTGGACATGCATAAATTAGTAATTTGTCCAAATTAACCTAATTGTCAGAATATTGTGTTCATGTGTTTGGGATAGCTGATGATAGGTGGGCTAGACCCATCATTAACTAATAAATAGAAGAGTCCCTACGTCTACCCATTTGTCAATTTTTATTCTACCCTATTAAGAATAAAAAGGAAACCGCTTAAGCTCGGAATCTGACTTTTGGAATAGAACGTAAAAAACTCTTCATTCTCTTCTCTCTTCTCTATTCTCTTCCTCAACTGCAGCTAGAATCCTTGGATTCACAAACATGACATCAGCATATTCAATTCCAAGTTCTAATTCTTTTTCTCAATCTCTCATAGAAAATATTATTTTTCACATGCTATAATTATGCTAAAAATTAGGATTTTAATTATGTAAATTCCTTCATTTTGTCCCTCATTGCTTTGAAGTCATCACTTGTCACAACTAGTGGTAGCCTTTATCATTATGACTCATGTTTAGAAGATAGAGTTAGAAGTGACTCATGGTAGCCAAACATGAGTGACAAGTGGTTACATTAAGGGTAGGTTTTTTTACACTTGAACCTCATCACATGAAAACTTGCCCACACTTTTAGGGATGTATGTCGAGTGATTCAAGTAAATTTTTTTGGGAGAATCCACCCAACTGGCCAATCCAACAGTCAGGTTGTGTGGTTTTGAATGGTGTGACCTGCTTTGACTAGAATTATTGGGTTGTCGAGTGAGTTGAATGGGTTGACGGGTGATGGGGGTGTTTTTTTTTTACATTTTTTGGGCCATTATTTCATGGTTTTAGGGAATATTTTTTGGGCATTTAGGAGTTTCCTTCCTATTTTTTGTTGGGAGGCTTTGGCTAATTTTTTGGGCTGATTTAGGTAGAGGTTTTTTTTTTCTTTTTTTTCTGGTCACAGATGAGGGCATTGGGTTGGGCTAGGTAGCATTAGATAAAACAAATATAGGCCTAGGTTGGGTGGACTGGTCGATTCAGTTTTAGAATCCAGTAACTAGTCACCCAACTAACGAAACATTGGGCGACTCAATTTTTACTCGAGACCCAATCAATTTTGTGTCAAACGGGTTTGGCAGGCTTTGAATTGAGCAAATTTGGTGGGTTCAATGGGTCGGTTAACCCGATGTGCACCCCTACTTTTACCCTCCAACAAAACATACCCTAAATGTAATTGTTGTGTTGCTCAGATTAAAATTCCTTCATCAAATGTTAGCGGTGACCTCTTGATAAGTTGCAGTTTGAAGCTTCGTCAAATTTTTGCTTATTTTGTTTTTTGTTTGAATGTTCTTAGTTGAAAGTTATGCAAACAAAATCTAGTGCAAAGTAAGGGAAGAAAAACCAACGGGGGTTGGTCCAAGTGGTAAGCGGCTTGGTATCGCTTAAACAAGGTCCCGAGTTCGAGACCTTGTGAACGCAGTTATCCCTGCTGGGAGACTCACCCGCCATAGCCAGGTGCGCGACCCGGGTCGGCCCGGATTAGTCAAGGCTAAGCCTTGGATACCAAGTAGGCAACCTAAAAAAAAGTAAGGGAAGAAAATAAAAGTTATTACAATGAAGTGTCATCTCAAAACAAAATAATTATATGAGGGATGGATGTCATTAATTGCAATAAATAAACAATTGCAAATAGTTTAAATGGAACTTATTTTTGCTTCAAGAAGAGCATGTAAATTATAGTCTGTGAAAAAAGTAATTTTTATTCAATTAATGATATTAATTTTAATATATACCATGTAGGAACTTATTAATTTTGGCATGGTTTTAGTGAATGTAGTGTAATCATATGTGTCTATACATTGAGATTTGAGACCATATAATAGCTTCTTATACAATTTCAGTTATTTTTGTTTTTATTAAAACATTCCTCATTTATTTGCTAATTTCCTTGTTAGATAAAACTATGGAGAAGCAGAGATGGCAGGAACCACTTTGGGATGAATTTGACCCCAAAAAATTTACAAGGATGAATTAGACCGAAAAAAAAATTTAGGGACCATTTGGGGATGACATGGAAACTTAATGTGCCACTTCACTTTGTTAACCGTCATTCCAGCGCTGACGGTTAATGGGAGGGACGAAGGGACTAATGTGTCCAACTTTTGTATTTGCATGGACTACTTTGACTAAATATTTTACAAGGACAGATTTGACTGAAGTGAAAATCTATAAGGTCAAAATTGAAAGTTTTTCCATTTAAAAAATTAGGGACTCAAATGATACTTTTTTGTCTGGACAAAGGAAAGAATTATATTGATGTCACATTTGATTTTTTAGGGGGCTAAATTGATGTCAAAAATTATTTTAAGGATTATATTGATATCAAAAATTATTTAAGGGTTATATTGATGTCAACACTAACCATTGGGAGACCAAATAGTTAGTTTTTCTATAAAAAAAAAAGTAATGTTATGGTCACAATTAAAATGGACAAACTTAAAATAACTATACTCACAAATATGGACACATTTACAGCTGTGGACCCTACACCTTTGTAATTGTGATTGCCTCTACTTTTTCATTTTGGTTCTCATATTAGCATTTCTCTAGTTAAAATTATCGTTGAATAAAAAAATAATTTGATTAATACGCAATGACAATGTAAAACTTAAGGTAGAATATTAATTCACTGAAATCCTAGCGGACGCGTTCTTTACCCTCACAAGTCACCGCCGCTGCTCGATCTTCACCACCTCTGTGCACTTGCTGCCTCGCCCTGTGCGCTTCATTGCCCCGCCCCTTGCGTTCCACCACCTCTATGCATCTATACCTTTGCCTCTCCTTTATGCGATTGTTGCTCAACATTATGTGATCTTGCTATGGTTACAGAGCCTCAATACCTCTGCTATCATCGCCAATCCACGTTCAGTCTCCTTATATACCCACAGGTTGATCTGATCTGATCTGATCTGGTCTGTCATTGCTGCTACTCGATGGATCATCCTTGGTTGGATCGCACCCAACAACGATTGATGTATTAAGTCGTGTCGTTTGCGGTTTCCTTGCTAGTTGTTTCATTTGTGTGTTGTCCCTCCTTAAGATTTGTTGTTTGGCCTTCTCGTACTCAAACTTAGCATTGAAGGGCATTGGGATGAAGATTTCTCAGTACTAACAAGGAACCACTGGAACGAAGTGCAAACTCTTATAGAAGGTTTCTAGGTTGAAGGCTAAACTCTATTACAACTTTTTTCAATGAAATGCACTTGAAACAACCCAAGTGATGATCCTGGTAAAGAAGATTTGTGCCAATAAAAGAAAAGTCGTCGGGTATATTTTAAGGTGTCCCCCATAACTTTAGGCCATCGGAGAACCTTGACAACCCAAAAGTATAACTTCTTCCTAAGATGTTCTTAGTCTTGGGTTTTTAATAACATGTCATGCTTCTTTATAGTTTTAGTTTTTTCTTTATATCTTTTAATTAGCACTGTCGTATCATTTTCTGCTTCGGCGTTATGGAAAATCCTCCTTCTTGTAATTGTATCGATCCATTGGACTCCCATGTATTTGTTATTCTCTTTGATTAGTGAATAGCAAAAATGTTACATGTACATCCAATTTTATACACTCATACATACACTATTAATAGTGCACAAACTTTATTCTCATGAGTGCACAAACATTACAAACTTATAGATGATATTCTCAATTATACTTAATTAAGTGCACACACATTACAGACATTAAAACACAAACTTTATATATATAAATATAGATGTATGTATGGTGTATACTTTTTGGTGTAACAAGACTCAGTAAATACACTATCCTACCTTTGGAGAAAAAAGACAGCGTAAAACTTTATTAAACTACCGTTCAATTAAATCTTATTAAATAAGAAAATAAATAATTCTTTCCTGCAACCGTTACTTAAAAAATTATACATATAAAATTTAATTTGATGGTGATGTGAAAAAACCTTTGCAACATTTAAACTTAAAAAAAATCAAAAGTTAATATTATATATCCGTACAAAAATCTCAGGCTAGGCACACTTGTCGACATAGCTTTCCTTTCAAGGCCATTAATTCGTCTCTTAGTGTTACCTCAACTCATCCTTCCTCTCCCATTGGCCATCTTATCCCCCAAGCCATTATTTTTTCCAACGCCTTTGCCATAACGCCAAATACTCTCTCTCTCTCTCTCTTCTCTTCTCTCCTCTCTTCTCTCTCAAACAACCCCACCCCCCCCTCTTTGCCCATTCTTCACCTCTCTCTGACTTCCACTCTACTCTCTCTCTCTCTCTCTCCCTCCCCCCCTCTGTGCTGTGCAGTGCAGTGCAGTGCAGAAGTATGAACTCTTGTTATATGTGCAGGGAGGGTCCGTGTGAACCGTGAGGATCAAAAAGCGACCATCTCCCGTTTTAAGTGACATACGTATGGGTTCACGTTCTTCTGTGCACAGAAGCCCGGAAGAAACCAACATCATGAAGCTGAGGCTGTCGTTTGGGTCCAAAACTGACAAGCTTGTGATTCCACCATCGCCCATCAAGGACAAACCCAGCAACGGAAACGCCCTTAAATCTCAGTTGTCGCCGTCTCCGTCAACGGCAACCACCTTCACGGACTATGGAAACAACGGTAGGGTCCTGCTCTTGTGGGTTGTTTCGCAGTTTAATTAATTCGTGTTTTCCTCATAGCTGTTTATCAAACCAAGAGCATGAGAGTTTAGACTTTGGATTGAAAAGGTAAAATATTGTTTTTTAATCTGAGTGTGTGTATATTTTGGAAACCCAAAAAATAATTCATTTTGATTTCTTTGGAGGCAGGTGCCTGTCACTGATGAGAAAAATCCTTTTTAAATTTTACATCATCATTGCATGCTGATTGCCTGGTTTCCCTGTTTTTGCTTGGTTTCTGACTTAAAGATTCTACCTTTTTTAATTTTATTATAATTCCTATTAGAACCTAAACACATTTATAAACGTGTATGGAGGGAGGGGCTTCAAAGCTGTGCCACATCATTGATTGAGTTACGTCATTATTTTACTCTATTATTGACAGATAGACTAAATTAACAGGTGAGGATTAAAAAGAACAAAATTAAAGAAATTAAACAAACAAAGATAAGAGAAAAAAAAAATCCCTATTTTGTCTTTCTTCTTTTAGCATTTATTTGGCCTCTCACTGTCTGGGAGGAAGATAATACTTCATGAAGAAAAATGAATTATCAGCTTTTATAGTCAGTGTGTTGGAAATTTGAAAGGTACTCCTCTTTCTATGTCTTTCCTTCATACTAAGTAATTTTTATGGTAACTTTTATTTATATGATTTTCCTGTTAGAGTAATTTTTAAGCAAGGAATCCATTATGTACCTGTTCTGCTCTAGAAATGGCAAAGCAAAGCCCTGAGTGAGTGTTCTTGAAGATCTTGTTTTACAATTTGAAGAGTTCCTTTCTCTCTTTGTGCCGGTCATGTTGTGCTTGAAAGAGGTCTGGATAAAAGATCAGGATTCTCTCCTATGAACATGAAAGGGTCATGTTAATGAATGGTAGAGATATAAATATATGATTCTCTCGTATTCATCTTAAAAAAATGAGAGAATCTTGATCGTTGGATAAACTTCTCTTGGCAAGGGGTAAGTTAACATTCACAAACTATTTTCAGTGAAGAACTGTGTAAGACACAGATAATGGAATGGCATGAAGCATGGTGATTTTCGTAACAAAAGTTTTGGTTGAATTGATGATATGCTTTGATGGCTACTTGTGATTTTATTTTCATTGATAGAGGCTTCTGTGACAGTTACTGTGTTAACTGTTATTATTGGTGGTAGGTGATAATATATTATATATGTGAACATGGTCCTGCCTTTTGGAATTTCTATCCTTATGGGGACCAATAATTTAGCAGCACAAGGAAGGATGGCGGTACCTTTACGAGAAATTCTTGCATAATCTTAAAGTATATTTAATACATGCTCCAAAAATATTATTGTCATTGATTTCTTATTTTTTTTATATATTTTACACAATACAAATTAAAATAGTTAATAATATTCCCAGAACGTGTAAAAATTTCTCAAGTGAACAATAATTCTCATCAAGTATTATGCCAAGTTTGAAGTCTACTTCAACTTATGGAGTGGACCACAATGGGATGGGGCACGTGAGAGTCATAATTAAGGAATAATTGAAGAGCTTTCCATATCTTGAAATTAGATGGAAGAAAACTTGCTATTAATAACAACATGACTTAGATAAAATTTATTGGTGATGCAGTGTTGTTACTCTGGTTTTGCTTTCCTTTCCTACAGAAAAATAAGAGCAAGAATACATGTTTGGTGTCCAAACACTGTAATCTGTCTTTTTCTGATCTGTTCTTGCATTCATTGCACGTGAACTGCTTTATGTTGCTTTGTGTTTGGGTAGGGTCCTCATAGCAAACTGGAATATAAAACAGATTTGATTGTTGCTGTATAAATAACTCCCTTGTGTAGCTTAAAATTGGTTCAAGTGCTTGTATATACAAAGTTAGCTCTGTATGTTGTGATTAAGATAGTAGATTCACTGATTAAGTGACATCGAAAGTTATATCTACTTTAACAAATTATTAGAGATTTAATAACAAGTAGTTGGAAACAAGTTTCGTCTCCCAAAAGACTGAATTGTCCTTGTGAACTACTTGTGAGTAGATGGAGTGGTCTGGAGTGAGAGTTCTGGGGTCTTTTCCCTCTTATTTGTAACATTCCAAAATCAAGAAGCCAACTCATCATTTCATTGACGAGATATTCTTATGTGAGCGTGCACACACACACACAAAAAATGTGGTAGATCCCACATGTATATGAATATATTTTTAATAATATTGTGGGTCTCACATTTTTTTTGTGTGTCTAAGAAAAAATTCTTAGGCACATGTCCACACAAGAATATATCTTCATTGATTGTCCGGACTTGGTTTTTTTTTCTGTTACCTCATTAGTCAAGTCTGCCCTCCATATGTAATTGTTTTTATATACGACTTTTTGAACTTGGATTTTGCTCATGTGCAGGTAGCAAAGAGGAAGCGTTTTTTGACTCAAAGGCCTGGTTAGACTCTGACTGTGAAGATGATTTCTATAGTGTCAATGGTGGTAAGAAGCTTTTACCTTTAGTAGTTTTTTTGGTAGAGTATCTTTACTTGTTTACTTGCCCATTTTGCATTATGATATGTTCTCAACAATGAATAGGGGATGAAACCTCGCCTTTGTAGATAACTTGTGGAGGGAATAATTAGAGTTTAGAAACAAGGAAGCACAAAACTGTCTTAGATGAAAGGTCCAGAACATATAATATGACAGTCAAGTTATCATGGACATTCATAACTTAACCAGCATTTTTCAACTCAAGCTTATGAAGAATGCATAATTCTTGTTACAACCTGTGGATATATTTTTTGGCAATGAAAATACTAATATACAAAGCGGATGTGAAAAGTAACCGCCATTTTGTTCCCAACTTTTTTTTTCTTTCTATTTTTGCCCTTAAAACAATTTAGTCTAATAATATTTTAATGGGTTAAAATGTAAACTCAGCAATGAAGTAAGCTACTCCACTACTCGCGTTTATAATTAATGGAACCTCGCTCTTTCTCCTATTCCTCAAATTAGATCAAAACCTTCCTCTTTCTTCCCATCAACGCAATAGCGAAAACAAACAATGCAATTATGACGGCAAAATTAGCGATCGTGTTTGTGACAGCACAACAACAATTCAATACTTGTTCGTGTCTGTCAAGTCAAGGCGTGCTAGTAATTTGATAGAGAAAATTCCATGGCATAACTCTTTTTTTTTTCTTGTCCAACTCTTCCATGTAATGTAGTTAACATCTTATTTATAACTAACCAAAACTGCTATGGAGTCTTAGAAAATGTTCATATGTATATATATTGCTATAGCTTCTCTCTCTCTCTTTTTCAATGTTTTATCACCATAACTCTTTTTCAATTTTTCTTTGTTTCCATTTCAGAATTTACCCCATCTCGCGGCACCACTCCAGTGCACCACAGTTTTGGGTCCCCTGTGGTGAATAAGACCCCTTCTGAGAATATAGTTCCTGGTTCTGCATCTGCGGCATCGCCAACACAGAAGAAAAAGAACTTGTTGGAGCTTTTTCGAGAGAGCGTGAGAGAAGACAAAGATAATGATGCTGGAAACACTTCGGGCAACACAGGTGAATCTGCACGCAGTACTCCTTACATCTCAGGGGCTAACTCTGCAAGTTGTAGTGAAAGAACCATGAATGAGGATCCTGCATATATTAGAGAGAAACCGGTTAAATCTGTGCAGTGCTGCCTTCCGAGCTTGGCATCGTGTCGCAGCTTTAGTGAGAGGAGGAGGAAGGCAAGTCCTGCAGTCGCAGCTAATGGAAAAGCTTGACTCTTGTGGCAAATCTCTGCTCAGCAATGTATGTAATGCACCTTTCACATGCTGGAAGGTAAAGCCAGTGAACTGAAAATGATAATGTATATCTTTAACGTATGAATGTAAAGAGTGCCAAGTAGCAATATGAATTTGAAAGCATGTACACGTAATCAGAAGATATGGTTTATGTCAATATTAAGTGGGGTTTTTCTTGCTCTCCATGGGCAACCTAAGAAGCTACTCAGCCACACCATATTGTTTTGCACTTCCCGCCGACCTCTTTTTTTGTTTTGTTTTTCTGCACATTCAACATGGCATATGGGATTTTGTAAGGGCGTATCTCCAATGTGGTGGCGGGGTACTTGTAAGGGCTCTAACGCTCAAGTATATCGACATAGGATAAGGGTGCAAGATCAAGGATGGGTTCTAGAGAATATCTGGCGATTCCGGTCTCATTTATACCTAGGGCTGAGGCCTCCCAGGATGGCAAGATGGACGCAGGTGATGTGGCTTGTGATTCCGGATTTCCCTCTAGGTTCTGGGAAATCCTCCGTATGCCAGACTAAATTATCCAAGTGCCTGCAATCTGGTTTCTTAACCCGGGGATGAGTCCACAGAGATGGCATGGACTTTGGACCCAGAGTGGCCTAATTCGGGTCTTTGGGCCTCGTGTGTAACAAATTTCTTGCGAATTTTTCTGCGGATTGGAATTCATAGGTAATAAGGCGATAGGTAACTAGTAGTTGTGAATTTCAAAATTCGTAGTTAATTACCTACGGATTTTTTCGTAGGAAACTACAAACTTTCGTAGATAATTTTCGTCGCCAGTTGGGTGTTTGGGAAGAATTTTGTTACAAATTTTGATACAAAATTTTTCGCAGGAAAATTTGTAGATGAATTTTGTAGCAAATTTTGCAGGTAAATTCTGTAGCAAATTTTGCAAGTGGAATTCACAGCAAATTTTGCAAGTAAATTTTGCATCAAATTCTACATGTACGAACATGTATCAAAATTCGTAGCTTTTTTTTTTAATTCGCAACAAATTTTGCAGGTAACTTAGCATAAATTTTGTAAATAATTTCACAAATAATTTTGCAACTATCCAATTCATTAATGTTCAACAATCAACAAACCAATAAAGAAACATCTGAACCGATAAACATATTGCATCAGACCAAAGAACCATTAAAAGAGCAATACAAATAGGCTTTGTCAGCCTTTTAAATTTCAAAGGTCAATAATGAGTTATGAGTTATTAGACTCACAACACCCTTTGTTTTATAACTAAAGTGTTGGTTTCCCCTTCTTTTGTTGTTTGACGTGGGACTTGAGTTGTTATGCTAGTCGTGCTACCATTTATGGTGGAAAATTTAGCAAAAGGAAAGTTCAAACTGACCATAAAATTATGCCACAAAATCACATATATTAAGTATCAAAAAGTCTTTTAAGAACATGACTACATATGAAACTCATTAGTTGGTAAACGGTTTGCAATATCATTAATATATAGTATGTTACAAACAAACATCGTTAAGTAACATTCAAGGGTCCCAAGCACGTATTTATCTCTCCCTTCTCTCTTGTTCATCATTCACTTTACCAGTTTTGTTCTGTATATTTCATTAACAAAAACACACTCCAAATTAAGTGCAACTAAACGTGTTTTTCCCCTTTTATTGCTACTCTCTCCCAACAAACTACTCATATTTGTTTCTCAAACTGCAAATCATCCTTAGTCCTACATGTTAATCCCTCCTAAACTTAGCATAATCTCCATTGTCACCAGCACAACTTCAATGTGATGCCACCTTTTCTATCTAATTCTCTGGCTTTGCTTCCTTTTTATCTGATAAGCTATATATATATATATATATATATATATATATATATGTATATATTTATTTATTTATATTGTGTAACAATTTTATGCCTTTTTTGGTTTAATTATAATGTAAATTACAAGAAAGGGAATTAAAAAATGGGGAAAAAGAAAGAAACTATGACTTAATTAATTTTGGGAAATGGGTCTAAAATTTGGGTAGTAGTAGTAGTACTACTACTACTAATAATAATAATTATTATTATTATTATTATTATTATTATTTACAAAAAAAATTGCAGCAAAGTAAATTCACATGCAGCTAAATCCGCAACAACTAAATTTGTAGCTAAATTCACAACAAATAAATTTGTAGCTAAATTCGCAGTAAACTATTCGCGAGAAAATTCACAACAAAGAAAACTCGTAGCTAAACCTACAGCAAAGAGAATTCCCAAGAAAACTTGTAGCAAACTAGTTCGCAAGAAAATCCGCAACAAAATAAATTCACAAGAAAATCCACAACAAAATCGGCAACAAAGTAGTTCGCAAAAAAATTCGTAGCAAAACTTGCATGAAACAAAAGTCACAGCTAAATCCACAGAAAAAATCTGCAAGTACGTAGATACTATTTCCTGCAGATTTAGCTACAAAAATGGTTTTGACAACATTCTGACATTTTTTTCTCCAATTCCCTACAAAATTATTCGCAAATTTTTTACCTAAAATAATTTGCAACAATATTTGCAACTAAATATTGTTTGCCTTTTGGAGAAAAACTTGCAGATTTAGCTGCTAATTTTGTAATTCATAGAAAAATGTTAATTGTCTTGCTCAAAAACAAAAATTTACTACAAAATTCACAAGTATTACTTACGAAAAAAATTCTCAGCAAATAATTTGATGACACAGGGAAATGTCCTTCTCCTAGCTCTATATATAAGGTTGTGTTTGGTACCAAAGACAGGACAAAGGACAAAGACTGAGAAAATTTGTGTCCTTCTAGGCCCCAATTTTGTGTCCCCATGCAAAAAAATTTATGTCCCCTCTGTCTAGCTTTAGTGAGGTACAAAAAATACAGAAATTTTTTTGTCCCTATGTCCCTGCCCCCTTGTCCACCTAAACGCAAAATAAAAGGTATGAGCTTGTAGAAGAGGATGAGAGCTTTCTTTTTTTGTAAAATAAGTAGTGTGATTTGACGATCGTGTTTGTGGGGAAAGAGGGTTGCCGTTTTGATCTCTAAAAAGGGTGGTTATGGAGTTTTTTGAGAAGGCTTAAAGAGAGAGAATAAAGAGTTTGAAAAGATGATGGTTTATCTTAACATTTTTTCAGAGGAAAGATGAAGTAAAAAGAAAATAACACAGAGAGTAGAGGGAAAGGGCGAGCTCATTTCCGGAGAGAGAAAGAGAGAAAAGAGAGGAAGAGTGATTTTGACATGTCTTGGGTGTCATAGAAAGGATAGGTGCATAATGCAAGACGTTTTGAAAGTGTAAAAAGCAACTTTTTGAATTTTCGAAGTTGTATGGTGATCATAAAAGATGATTATAACTAAAATATTGTGGGATTGGGTCCCACACAGGTCTCTAGTCTCTGAGAGACCTTAGGTAGAAACTGAGTTGTCCTTAGGGACAAGCAAGGCAGAACCTAACTTTTGAATCGTAACTTCAATTGACGAATTGTCAAAAGTTTCAAAATCAGTGCAAAACAAGGATAACAATACCCTAAACATCCTAAAGACAAGGGAACTGGACTTGAGAACCTCTTTAGGTCTCATACCCAAGAATTGACTGAGCAGGATTGATAGCTGACTACCGGAAAAAATTGACTGACTAACCGATTTTTTGTACTGACTGCTATTTTGTCCTATCAGTTGACTGGACTAATTTTGTTTTATTACCTAACTGAAATATTATATTTTTTTATGTGGTTGGATAGTTCAAGAATATACCTAGTTAGCAGTATAATACTAATTTCCGTTTACTGTTCTAAAAGACAATATTCCCATTTTACAAAAAAAGGGATGTTACAACATAAACACTAGCATTGCCATTCTACTGAAAGGACCATCTCAACTTGCCATATGACACAACTTGATTAAAATTACTCCCAACATCCACTTTTTGTTGCCATTTTTTTTTTATAAAAAAACACAGTTTAAGAAATCATTTAATTGACACTAAGAGAAAATATAGTGCATAGAGAAAATTAACCTTGAGTAGCTAGTGTTATAGTAATTAAATGTTATTAGAAATATGAGAGATAACAAGGGTAAACTTGTAAAAAAAATACATTAGTGTTTCCTTAATCTATTCAAATGATAAATAATCTTGAACAAATTTTTGTTTGAGAAATGAAAAAAAAAAAAAAGAACGGAAGGATTTACATCAACATTTTTTCCTTTAAAATTGTTTTCCTTCCCTCCATCCCTTATGAGCTGCACCTATATGTCACCCCCTCATAAAAATTAGACTTTAATTATTATGTATTGACAGTGTAAATCTTTTTTTACACTATTATTTAATTAAATATTAAAAAATAAGCAAAAATTAAGATTTGTATACTATTGTCCAATTAAATTTTTTATTTTATGCATTAACTTTCTCACTCACTACTTTAAAAATTATTCACATAAAATGATTTGATAGAATGACAATATAAAATAACTTTATACTACAATTAAACTCTTAAAATTAAACTAAAATATTTCCTTTGAAAATTACTTCCCCCACCTCCCTATGAAATTCGATCTCTCTCAAAAATTCTCTCTCAAATTTTCTTCCACTAAATTTCTCACTCTCTAAAATTCTCTTTTGCTCTCTCTATGATATTATCTTTCAAGAATTCTCTTATGAATTCTCTTCTAGTTCTCAATTCTCTCTTTCTCACTAAGGGTCTGTTTGGATGTCAAAATTGGAATTATAATCTAAAATTCTAAATTCAATTCCAATTCCGAAAGAATTGGAATTGGTACAAAATCATAAATTCTATGTTTGAGTACGCTAAGGAGTTTGATCATAAATTATAATTCTAAATTTAATTTATTTTTTTAATTTGAATTTGTGATTCAAAATATTAAATTGATGAAACTATTTATTAAATAATTATTTTTGTACCAAATAATTCTGTTTTAAAAAAAATTATTCATTTTTAAAATATATATATATATATTATAATATTTTATAAATATATTAAATTTTAATAAATATCATTACAAATAAATAAATGAGAAAGAAAAAGAATTATATAAAATTTAATGAGGTAAAAATTTAATGAGCTTGAAATTTATAATTCTTAAGGTATAGACTAAGAACCAAGAGGAACCTAAAAGACACCAACACTGGCATGAAAGTGAGACACGACATGACACGCAATACGGTAACGCACCAATTTTGAAATTTTATAAGCCACGAACACGAATTAAGTATTTATAATAAATCTTAATATTTTTATTGATTGATATCAAACTACTAACTTTTAATATTTTTCAAACCCCTTTCAAAATATATGGAACATTAAAAATATCATGGGTTAAATATTTGTTAATTTTCCAAGAGTTCATATTATTATAAATTATTTAGTATTTAAAACATTTGTTATTCAGACACGGCATAAACACAACTCAAACAACTCACATCAGACACGCTTAAACACGGATAATTATATTTTTTTTGGGATACTTTTAAACACGTGCAACACGTGTCAGTATCTATTATATGTCAAATACAGGGACTCAACAGTCTAACGAGGCATCTGTGCTTCTTAGAGAAGAACTCATCTTAGTTATTTTTCAATTCCTCGTTTGTAGAATTAAGATTCTAATTTCATGTTACACCAAACACATAAATTAGAATTGAGAGATCCAATTCCATGCTCAAATTCAATGCTCAATTCCGGACATCAAAAGCACACTGAAATTATTTCTTTCTCTATAATTCCATCCCGTTAAATTCTCTCTCTTTAAAATTCTATCTCTCTGAATATATCTATAATTAAATGTAGTATTTCGTAGAGTCACGAGAGAAATAATTACAATTATAGAAAACAATAAAATGTTTTTTTCTTACAAAATGTATTGTATATCTCAAATGAATGGATCATTTGCACGTTAAGAAAGTACAATAAAACTAAGAAAATCGTAAAAAAATCAAATGAAAAATATCGAGTCCAAAAAGAATCTGTAATTATAGGGCATAAATACTGGTATAATATAAAAAAGAAAAAAAAATAATTTCACAATCTCTTTCTTAAATTTTAAGTGCATACCCCACAGGCCAAATATTGAGTTAGTAGAATCACCATCAGGTGCATTTTTCCCCCTTAATTCTTAAATGAGAATTCTGAGAGAACAGCATTGCTTTCTTAAGATTCAAATCAGGTCTCAAGCGACCCTTTTACACTGAATTCAGCAGCAAAGATCCAGCTGTGAAGTACTTTCTCAGGAAGGATGTACCTTTAGAAGCCAGCCAGATGATTTTACCAGGAAAGTTACACATTATCTTCGAAGTTGCCTCTGTAAAAGCAAATATCAGTTGCATGAAAATTCATTCCCTTGAAAATAATAGCATGCATATGATAGATCAAGACATTTTTGTTTTTCAATTATTAGTTATTTATAAATTAGTTATCTTGAATTTTTATCGGTGATTTTAAAAAAAAAAAAGTTAAAAGCGGTGAAAGGGTATCTATAGCTTGCAGGAATTGTCATGTAATCACAAGCATAAACAAAAAATATTTAATGAACAAATGTGATAGCAAACGTACTCTAGGGGCATTGTTGACAGGTTGCAGCCTTCTGTCAGAAACTCTCTCTGGATCTGGTATCAATTCTGGACTATCGTGCTTATAAAATGCCTGTAAGGCTCTTCCAATGAATGGGCGAACAATATTCACTTCCATCGCAGACAAGTTTTTTATCTGCAATCAACAGATAATTATATAATAAGATCAATGGCCTGTCTTATCCAGCACGCTTTTCTCTCCCTCCCAAACCAAAACTGCTCTACAGACAAGCTTAACAGAAGGTATTCTATCTAATTCTCAATGCAATTATAATAATCAATCAAGGGTAGGAAAGCCAGCATCCAAGGCTCTCTCTACTTTATATTTGAAGCTTATGCTAGTGGAGAAAATTGTATTGCTCTAACTACAAGTCAACTACATCACAAAGTGGCCTTCTATGAGGGGAAAAGGTGTCTTGTTTGGTGGAATGAATTCAGTTTACAAATGTCCTGGTATGAGACATGGGGCATACAAGAAAATTAAAGATTCTTCATCTTCCAGTTTTTGTTTTCTCAAATTCGGTGATAAAGACACTTTATTCAACAACTTACATAGCAGCGGGCAAAAATGTGAGACTAGAGAAAATATCATGTAAAATATGGGTCTGTTACAAAGAATGGTCATGTACCTACCTTTCGACAAAACCAGTGTCAAGTTTAATTAGAAATATATTTAGAAGAGGAGTTTAAATGTGATTATCTGTCTGTCAGTGTAAAATTCTACATTCTATCAGTAAACATGAAGGAACCACTTCATTGCAGTAATTGACAACTTGACATACATCGTATGTTACAATGGTAGTGTAAAATTCTGAGTGGAACAAATTTAAATCCTTATACGAAGTTGCACACTTTTCAAACAGAGGTGCATCGCAGACTTCTACAAAGAGATGCCCCAAAAGATATTAGAGAAACTACCTTAACAGCAATTGTACGACCATTAAATGCCTCCAAGTCGGTCTCAACTTTATGAAACCTTACATCTCTGATGTCCTCAATTAGAGACCTGACCTGTACAGAAGAAATAAGTCAAAACATCAGAAGAAAAGCGTGGTTCGTATTTCTGAAGGAGAGCCTGGTTTAAACTCACCATATATACATCAGGAATGTTGTCACGTGCACTAAAATTCAAAAAGATGTTAGTTAATATAGTGAAAAAAACTAGTATATAACAGAACAATATATTATTGTCTCTAGACTTACTGATCAAAAAGAAGTCTAGAGATTTCTACATAATGAAATGGCAAATGCTCTGACATCTCTTGAGAGTCTCGCTCAGCCTCCAAAACTTGAGTCAACTTCTCTATAGAAAAATGGAAATGGATTAATATTAGGCCCTATTTCATGTAATTTTTACTGTAGTGTAAAGCCATAATCCCAAAAACTTTTACACTAGCAGTACATCAAAGCACTATTTACCACAAAAACTGGCCAACGTTGAAAAGAAAAAGTTATTTGCACTCTAAACCATCCGATTACTCCTCATGAGCTATAGCAAGCAATAAACAAATAGTTGAATACTTACTATAACATCCCCGAAATTAGTTATGATGTGACACTCTAGAATAAGGTGTGTGTACTTGTATTTAGGCATATTATAGTAAATTACTCATGATATTAGTATGCTGCATTAATCTTGATAGTTAATATACGTGCATTTCTTGGTCTTATAGAACTGGGAGGCTGCCTTGGGCAGTAAGGAGTAACTTTGAAAATTTGACAAATGCATCCCGAGAAATAAGTGGACAACTATCTAACTAAAGAGTTAATGAATTTAAAGAATAAAGAACTAAATAGAAGGAACAGTGAACATTGGCTAAGCATCCACTACTGAAAATAAAATCTATAGACCTCTTAAGTGAATAAAATGGGGTAATCTAAACATAAGGGATATATAGACTGACAGCAATAGATAACTTGCTGACACCTAACACCTACTAGGTACACTTGCTACTACATGTGGTCTGCTTATGCCCCCTACTTAGCTCTCTTTCTTCCAAGTTCCCGCTTCTGCATGTGGCATTCTCACATGAATATCAAACCAACAAGACGAAAAAGGATAGAGGGAGAAGGTTATACAGAGAAGAATAAGGACAAAAGAGAATAAATTTAGCATGTCTAGTAAGAAATCTGTCCGGCCAGAAAGTGAAAGGGGACTGGGAGCTGATGCTGTGAGCTATATCAAACTCAATTGCCTCATAACTTATCAGTCATACTCATAATCTGTTTAGGGAACATATCCAAATCTACATAAGAATCTAGTAGTGTATGTGTAGTTGAGCGTGAAACCACATTCAAGTTGTTTATTTCCTGCTATTATCTTAAAAAGGTTGTAAAAGTCTGTGAAATACTTCCACTCATTCCGTAGTTTCAGTTACATGAGTTACATGTATACAGAATAATGGAAACCCTGACGATGGGCCCTTATTCTAGTCCTGGCCAGTAGCACTTATGGTGCTATAATTGAAAATGAAATAGGCAAGATTAATTGTAAGTGGAAATGGTTGATTTATGCATGCATTCTGATGAAATATGAGCTTTGTTCTTATTGTTCTTAACTGCTTATAGAGGAAGGGAACGACCCAAATTGTTGTAATTTCGTAGTTTACAGGGAAGGAGCAGAAATAGCGTATATACTTCATCCAAAGATTACAGTTTTGTTACATTCTTATATGTATAAGCGTATCTTAGGGGTCAGCTGTTTCTATTAATGAACTAAGAGCTCTGTAAATTATGAAAGGGTATCCTTCACCCCAAGGTTTTATGTTGTCCTTAAGCATGTCAGCAACATTAATAATCCTAGACTCCTAATTATTGGTTTCAATCTCTGATTCTCTATAGACCCTTCCTACTATCTAAATGGTTGATTATAAACTCTGCACCCAAAACTCTCTGACGCTAATATTATTTTCCATAGTCTTTAAAGTGATGATTTGAGAAATACAGTTCTAAGAGTAGTTTAAGTCTCATTTAAACCTTGACGTATCAACCAACAATCTGCTGTGAAACAAAAGATTTTAATTTATGTGACATGGCCAGCAAGAAACCTCAACTACTCTTCTCCAGTTTAAACTTTTTAGGTCCCCTTTTTGCCCCTTGAATGATTAGTATTAGGAGTCAGTCCTGATTATGATACTGAATTGATAATTCTGCTCCCTTTTAAAATATATGAAATTCTCAGCTTAATTTTTAAGGTATGCATTACGCCCTTAAAAAGATTAGAATTAAGCAAAGTTAAGGAATTTTCGTCTAGTGTGTTAACCAGAGAATATTGTCCTTTTGCTCCCATACAATACAAGTTGGGAAGTCTGGAAAGTAATTTAACAAGGCAAAAAGGAAATTAAGAGATTTTCCTCCTTTATAAATCATGACAACAGTTAACATCAAATTCAGTAGCCAGTCTTCCACAGTTCCACGAATCCTTCTAGAATTAAATTCAAGAAATGCTCAGCATGCAAGACAGGTGTGTTTGACAAGCTGTATCAGTGTTAAGGGATTCCCCTTGAGAGAACTCATTAAACTCCTAATTCAACTTTCTAGCATGATATAGTAGCATAGGGGAATGAAATTATCTACGATTTTACAACTTATAGGCCTAATCAAGCGACTAATTAAGCGAATTTTAGTCAGAGGCCAGGTCTCTATTCCTCCTAGCTGTTACCTGCCTGTGATTCTAACTTAATCATGTACCTACAAGAATAAGTACCACATGGTGCAGAAATAGTACTTGACACAAGTTTGCATCTGATGTCCACAGCACAGAATAGAAACAAAATAACATGAAGTTGTCAAAAGAAAATTTTAAATTATAAACACATTCTTTAAATTTACTTCCTCTATTTTGATCTCCTTTCTCTCATAGTATAACTAAGCACATGTAACATATGGGCTTGTAATATTGTAATCATTTGATTGAAAAACAAAAACAACAGAGTGAAAAAGGAAGCTCACCAACAGACATCCATTGGGGAGGGCAAATGGAGCACTTGCCTCTCTTTTTGAGAGCAACGGCCAGCCACAGCGGTACTTGCGTAACGATTTGTGGGGTAAACGGGCCAAAATCTCCCTGCCATTGTTATTTAAAAGAAAATTTCAATGTACTGTGTGTGAAAAAGAACTACTGTCATAGTGTTTCAGTTACTGCTTACAGAAATAAGATTGAGAGGACCCATCTTGAGATTGGGCACTATGTCCACAATCTCATCCTCAGCAATGAACTCAAGCTGTGTGACAAGCAAAACCATAACTCATTAATGATTTATAAACAATTTCAAAGCATGATGGACAAGTAGAGAAAAATGCATACCTCCTCCGCTGAAAACAGGGAGAGCTCAGGGTCCGATTGCCCAGCCATCTCTTCTCTTTGAACTCAAGATCCTATGAAATATACTAACTAAAGTAAATAAAAAGAGTTATAAATACAGCTCTTCCAAACAATTGAACAGAAGCACATGGAAATTCAATGCTCTATGATAAGCCAACAACAAATCAAGTATGGAAGTTTAATAGAACAAATAGCCCCATTACTTGCACTAAAACCTGCAGCAATTATGTTGTGATGAGAATTGATACATGTAGAGCTGTCAAAATGGGTCAATCCACTCTCGGATTGGGTTAGCTCACTAAATAGAATTAGAAGTAAAAAAAAAAATGAAAACCGAAAGAAAAGAAGTCAGAAAATATAGGAAATAGAAATTAAAAATAGCATATCAACAGAAAATAAAAAACAGGCATCATATTACATATTCACAAACCATACCTATAATCAGAGAAGATAATCAATGAAATTAATTAAAACTAATTGTCAGCAACAACCCTCAGTCACGAATCCATGTATTTTTATCAATCACAGCCCAAAAAGGGGGGGAGCAGGAATCTGAAAACAAAACTGAAGTAAGCAGGGAGATTTCTACTTCAAGCTTCGTAGTTGATTGATGGCGTCATGATGGGGTAACTTCTGCAACAGCGACGAAGGCGATTAAGCCTGTGACTAGAACGGATATGAAGGTAAGGGGAAAGGGTCAGTGGTGGGAAAGGGGGGGGGGCATGGGGTCAACAGACAACAATGCAGAGCGCGAAGGCGACGGCATGGGACAAGCAGGCAGCGACTCTTCAGAGGTTGAGAAGTGAGCAGCCGCAGGGGTGTGAGAGAAACTGGATGTTGTGGTCACCGGTCATTGTTAGGTTAGAATGATGAATGAGGGGAACGAGAGAAGAAAATGGGCTTGACCCAATAACAAAAATACCAGCATTGCAGATAAAATCCAAATCAAAACAAACTGAACATCAAACAAGAATTTAATTCCAGCAATACGTATCAAATTACACAATTTCACAACATACACTAAACACATACCAAAATTCCTGGTGCTCCTAACCCCGTTGGAAGGGGAATCTACTATACTGTTGCTAGCGTTCAACAGAATCTTGTCATCCTGTTCAGTGTTTCACCGGGATTATTCCTCAATAAAGTCCAATTGAATTTGCGTTCCATCAAATTTGAAAATCAAAATGTTAATAAATGATGAAAGAGTGTTAAACGGATAGTAATATCTGATAAGAAACTGAGGAGCATGATGATAACATAAAAGGTGACAAAGTGAATAAAAGAAAAGAGACCAGAGAGTGAGGGAGCACCGCTCGATGAGAAGGCGGAGGGAGTGAGTGCTGCAGTCTGGCGAGCTCGTGCTGGAGGGAGGACGGGGCGCTGCTTGGGACTGAGAGGTGAGAGGAGATGATGAAAGATTGAAGAGAGTAATCAAGATTAGGGCATTGCGGCATGCGTCTGCCAATGATGAAAAGCAAAGGGAAGGAGGCCCAGAGGAGGAAGAAGGGAAATGAGAGCGAAATTAGAAAACGGATGGAGGGAATTTAGAGGGTTTTCATGTCCCACTCAATTGGTGGGTTTTTTTTTTATTTTGGAGTCTTTAAAAAGTTCTGGAGTGCATTTACACCCATTTTGCTACGTTGTATAAGATATAATAATATTATTTAATATTATAAAATTATTTTTTATCATATATTTATTGTAACATAAGATAGTATAACTTTATATAATTTCATTCGTTTTTATCATATGATTGTCCTTTTAACTTATCGTATCTCTTGAGGTGTGATTAGATATGATAGTACTATTTTTTTACTCAATTTTAAATTATTCTTATTATCCTCTCTTTTTTTAATCATCCTAAAATCGTCAATCACCATCATTGCATTATCTTTTTTATCTTTCTTCCTCACTCTGCATTATCTTTTTCTCTTTCTTCCTCCCTCTCTCATGGTTATTGTGTTTGTTATTGTCTCTTCTTCAAATTTAATGTCTTTTGATAATTGGAAGCACATAGAGCACAAAATTATGAACATATCAATTCAAAAACTACTCACACAATCTCATTTTCTTTTTATTTTCAATTATCATTTTGACTAAGAGAAATAAAAACCCATTTTTGAAGTTTTTTTTTCTTGATTTGCGTTTATGCAAAATTTGAGAACTTTTACTCTAGATCATTTATTTTTTTAAAGCTCTACAATAAACCCTTTTTTAATTTTGGTGACAAAATTTGTGTCTTGTACAATAATTGATTTGGATAATGTCAAATAGTATTTATGTTTCAAAAAATGATTATTTTTTTTATTTTAGTATTTTATCATGAATTGAAACTGCAAAGATTAAATAGAATAAAATTATATAATTATATGTGACACATTAAATACATGATAATTTACAAATTTATACAATATACTTTTATATTATATTATTATCTGTTAATTATCTTATTTAATACTATCGAATCTTATTTCATATGATTAATGGAAAGAGGTCTTAGGTTCTAACTTCCCAAAAGGCTGTTCTCAGTACAACGTTTGACCCTGACAAATGTATGTTTCTTATTTTTCTCTTAATTAAAGATGCATTTTCTAACTTTGTCATTTGTGTCAATGTTTTCGTGCGTTCCTATTCCTAAGGACAACGGCTACAAGCCTATGTATTAAATTGGTTTCTTTCTTTGTTAAGGAGAGACTGCTATTAAATTGTTTTTATTTTTTATATAAAGGTCTCTCATAATTTTCATCTTATTTTTTATTAACACATCTACTTCGTACAATAAATTTATACAAAAAAAATTATAATATAAAAATAAAATATATTTAATTCAATATTGCAATTTAATATTATTTTTAAAATAAGAATAATAATTTAATATTTTAATCATGATAGTTTAATTTAATTTTTTTAAAATAAAAACACTTTTAGAGTTAAATAATTAAACATTACAAACTAAAAATAAGTGTTTTTGTTACTAAATATTCAAACACATAATAACTTATTTATAAGTTACTTTTTATAAAATATCTTTTCTCATAAGCTCCTTTTACAAAATGACTTAATTAAACTATTTACTCAAACGGACTCTTACTCATTTAGAGGTTTTCTTTATACATCAGGTAATGAAGAAAACCAAAACAAAACAAAAAAAGTTGCATCCTAGCAAAGATGATATCTATGAAATTTGCATGCAACAATTCATGGAGTGCTCAAGGCTGATCCTCAATAATCACAAGATTCTCTCCATTGGAAGAACCTTTATTGACAAGGAAATTAACACAAACTAAAGTTTTGCGAAGGACATGACTCATGAGTGATGTGAATTAACAGCCACACCCCATTCACTCACTTGAATCACGGAAAAGTGATAATGAGTTTATAATATATGTTGAGTAAGATTCTATTTTACATGTCAAACGGTTTGTTTGGAAGTATTAGAGAGAATGAAAAGGAATGTCCATTAATACAATAGAATGGAATAATTAGGTGTAAGTCAGTTATTCTTGAGTTTAATGAAGAAAGCGAGAAAAGTTTTTCCATTTTTGTTTGGTTGTTACTCTCTCTTGTAAAATTATTGTTCAAATTGTTTAGGGTTTTAAAATATTATTAACACATGATCAATTAGAGTGGCAGATGTTTATTCCCCTTAACCAGTAGTCTTGGGGTTAAAGTATAAAAAAATTCAAAGGGTTCCAAAATATTTGTCCAATTTTTTCTCAATAATATTCTTAATTTAAATAGTTATTAAATGCATTAGTGAAGTATATTTCATATCAAATAAAAGTAATTTTCATCGTTCAAATAATTGTTTATTAATTATGTTTTTTTCGTTAATTTATGTGATGTCTACTAATGAACAATTATTTTCAAAATAAGAGAGTATATTTGAAGTGAATGAAAAGGAATGACATATAAATTTTTTTACTTTTCAATCTTACCTTAGGTATAAATGGGCTAGCCCACCTGACTAAGGCCGAAAACCCCACTTATTTCCAAAAAAAGTCCATTTATCATTGTGTGGTTTGAGTAATAGATGTAATAGATACAAAAAGAAAACCTTTTTGCTATAAAAATAGTTTCTTTCGAAATAATGATGAGAAAAATATAGAAATTTAATTAATATATAAATTATGTGTCAATATCATCCTTCATTTATCAACTAAATTGATTTAATCAACCCCATTTTGGTTGGCCCATTCCTAAGGAAGAAGCTCCACATATTAGTGGACCCCGCACAAGTGGGAAAAAAATCATATTCGTTTTTGGCCCAAGAAATCTGGATTTTAGTCTCATGCACACAATCCCAGTCACATAGGTTGGAGTCTTTGGACCCATCATTGTGGACCCTACACGGTGTGAAAATTAATCATATACTTTTCAAAGAATGAGATTTGGATAAAGAGAGGAAAATATGGAACCATTGCAACTTGTTTTCCCATTCTGTGTCCCTCTCATTTTCGTCGGTTTCATTATCCACCCTCCGTGTGTGAGTGTGTATAAAAGAATCTCCCTCGTTACTCAATCCCACACCTTCAAGTGCATTACTGGCTAGCCCAAAGACAGAGAGAGAGAGAGAGAGTACACAAACCAGAAAAGATCGATGGCTCTCTCGGCTTTGACGTCCCTCTGCCTCCTCGTCTTGTTCATAGCAATAGAAGCAGCACACGCTTCAAGCCGTGTCTCCTTTTTTGGCAGAGACCCTTTTCCTTCTTCTCACCCTCACAATCCCACGGATGAGGGTATTGGTATATGCGCCTCTTCTGTCATTGTTTACGGATACAAGTGCCAGGAACTTGAAGTAATTACATCAAACTATCTCTATCTAGCTAGCTAATATTTAAGCATGTCATGTTTACACATATATATTATATACAACCACCACACAAACATGTAATTTGCATTCTGGTTTGGTCTATTAATGTTTGATGGAATATATACTTTTCAGGTTACAACCAAAGATGGGTACATTTTGAGCCTTCAAAGGATCCCAGAAGGTCGTATAGCTGAGGTTAGTGGCAGTGGGAATAGAAAGAAGCAGCCAGTGATAATACAACATGGAGTATTAGTGGTAAGTGCTGCACAATTAATGCACCCCACACTAACACGGGGAAAACTAGATGAAAATGGACAATAACGAGAAGATAGAAATTGATATCAGGCCCATTAATTTTTTTTTTTACTTGTAAAATTCATCAATTTTATATTTTTGTTATTATCCATTTTGTTATCTAAAAGTGTTGTTCATTTGACATTTTTTTCACTAACACTATCTTTTATTTTCTATTTTTATTTCTTGATTTTTGAAATGTTTGCTTCTTCTTTTTTTCATGATTTTAATGAAATACGTGTGTATTATATACATGTGTGTACATAAGAAGTCAAAGATACTTAACACATTTATTCCATTCGTCCAATATTACATGTCATTTTTAACAAATACGCACACATATTAACAAATTAACTAATTTGCACATATTTAAATAAAACATTAATTGTTTAGACTAAATTATTGTTTAATAAGTGATATAAAAAAGTGTAATGTAATTAATATAATAATAAAGAGATATAATAAATTAAAGTATAGTTAGAAACACAATAATTAATACTTCTTTAATTTAATTAAATAACAATTAATTTTAAACAAAATTTTAAGTAAAAAATGACATAAAAATAGACAGGGGTAGTAATAAATAATGGACACAAGAAATGTGTGTTACCAACCCACCTAAACTTTTGTTTATACAATAAGTAGTATAAATAAGAAATTAAAAAAAATACAAGAAACTGATTGAAAAATAAAATGAAAACAAGAAATTAAAGAGAAAAAAAAAATTCATACAGAATAAAAAAAAAAATCTCGATTTAGAAAGTCGTCTTTACCTTAGTTACTAACATGGGTTAAGCTAGCTACATAAATTGTTTTGAAAATTTATTTCATCGTTATTATTATGGCTTTATATGCTTGTTAAAAGTGAATGCCAAAACATTCCCCTGTTTTATTCAGCCATTTTCTTTACCCAGAACTTAAAAATGTTCATGCGCTAGCTATCGTAGTTTCCAGCATTCGAAGAGCGAAAAATTTCTATCACCCAGAAATATCTTGATTGTTTCAGTGTGAACATGATTCCGTAATTGAGAAAGGTGACAAATTGGGGTCGAATTCCGCGTCAGTGTCACATAATGCACTATAGCGTTGCCACTTCCTATTTTTATTTTATTTAATTTAACTTTTCAGTGAAGGGGATCATCAGACACCGCAAGTGACGCCCATGTGTCAGGAGGTTGCTTTAGACATAAAAAGTGGCACTTTCTCAACCTAATTAATTGACGTTACAATTAAGCTAACAAAAGGTGTTTGGAAAAGCACCTGTGCAATTGATTGTTTTTTTTGGGGGTGGGGGGGGAAGAGGGTTAGTTTTGGTAAAAATTCTTAGGTATTCAAAGACATAAGCGTTTTCTTTTGCTATATTCAATTAGATGTTTAGTGCATTACTATTATGATCCATAATATTGATAATAAGACATTTAAAGCAACATAACAATAAAAAAAATTGCTCCAAGAACACCTCTCTAATTTTTAAGAATCATTAGAATTTATCGAATTACTTTTTTTTTTCTTTTCATCAATTAAAAATAGTATCTAAATTCTTATCGTACAAGCCATGGCCAAACTGAATGTATAAATGAATCAACCTCTTTAAATCCCGAACGAACAAGGCCATCAAGCTACATCTTTATCCATAAAAAATGATGGATCTCCTCAACATAAATCACCAAATTAAAGGTGTATTTGAAATATGACCAGAAAAAAAATAAAAAAAATATATAGGTGTCTATGAAACAGCGTTGATTTTTGGCTTCCCTTTTTCTGTTTGTGTTCCTTTTTGGGGTAGGCAGACTGTCATGGATTCTAATTGATCATACACTGCATGGTGAGCATACTCATTTCACATGTGAGGACCATAATGGATTTATCATCCCACTAATTTATTTGAGCGCGCCATAAACTTAAAAAGGAGAAATTTTATTTATATTCATTTTGCAAATGATATTATGTCTTTTTTTTTATGCGAGTTCCATTAAACATTTATCCAATAAGAAATGATATATGCGAGTTAACACTATGTATTATGTAAAACAGTAATGTTAGATGTACATTAGTTTTGTATAGTGCAAGCATCATATGACATATGTATGGTATACACAACAACGTTGAATGCACAAACTTTTGCGCACACATACACAATTTTTTTTTTTTTGCAGATATGCACAACACTTTTCACTTACAAACCAAATTAGGTCAGATCTACGTCACATTAAATAGTAAAAAGTAATTGGCTTGCTCTCTCTCGTGCTTCCCATTCACACTCTAAACATGTACACTCACTCGCTACCATGCATAACTATTTTAAAATAGATGCACAAATTTTTGAATTGACGTGTACAAACTTTTTAACAAGCATAAACAAATAATAAGACAAAAATAAAATAAATAAGAAGAATAATCATAATTTGGTATTCATGTGCACAAACTTTTGAATAAGAGTATACAAACTTTTGAACAATTAGAAGCAAAAAATTTGACAAAAACAAATATGAAGAAGAAAATAATACAAACTTTTAAATGATAATGCACAAATTTTTTAACAACTAGAAAAATTTAAAAATTGCACAAATGAATATAAAAATGAAAATTCTGAGATCCATAACATATTACGAAAAAAAAGGAAAAAAATATTTTATGTGATAAATGAAGAAAAACGAATTAGAAAAATTATTTTATGTGATAAATGAAGAAAAACGAATTAAAAAAATTGAACAAATAAAAAAAAACTTTTGGGATAAAATTTTGAAAAAAAATAAGAAAAAAAATGTGATGACAGTAACTTCTTTCTTCTTTTTCTAAACTTTCTCATGGCAGCAAAAGTTAAAGGTATCTCCAAATGAAAAGCAACAATTAAAAAAAAAAAAAGAGTAGTATATTGTTTTTTCTCTTAAACTAAAAAAGAACTGCGTTATTTTAATTTCCATTCCAAGATAAATTGTGCAGTTGTGGTCTCATCTACGAAATTCTTATTTCCCACCTACACTAGAATGGAAAAAATCTGACAGCCCCTCAAAACAATCCGCTCCTTCTCTACCAAATCCTAGCTAGCTAAGCTAGTTTAGGAATCACTTAATACTTTATGTGTTTCTTAAATTTTTATTTAGTGTTCTATTTCAACTCTAATATAAATAAAGTGTTAAAGTAATGTTTAACAATTTTTATAGTTGTTTGAGTTATTTCGTCCATGAACTCATTAGACAGAAGAACTAACAAGAGTATTGACAAAAAATGTTGAGAATCAAATAAGACACCAAATATTATATCTCAAACTAAATAGAGAGAATAAAGAAGATAAAGAGAGAATGATAAATAAAAAAGCGAAGGTGATAAAATGAAAATTTTATAATTAACTCATCCTCTATCATTAAAATGATAAATGTTAAAGGCCAAACTTAATATTTTTCCTGTCGGTTTATTTTGTCTTTGACCTTTACGAGGTAGACCATAGAACATCCGTAGTGTCATATTTACGGGCATGCTAGATTATGCAGCACTGCCACATGCGTGTGAACAAGTTTTGTTTGTTCATAAAGGAAAGGAACATAATGCTGTGTTTTATGTGTTATTTGCTGAACAATTAATTATTCTAGCTGCTGCGTGGGTGCAGGATGGGATGACATGGCTTCTGAATCCACGAGAGCAAGACCTGCCTTTGATTCTAGCTGACAATGGCTTCGACGTGTGGATTGCTAATACTAGAGGAACTAGATACAGTCGCCGACATACCTCATTGGACCCCTCTACTCCGGTTCGACCGCTTTTTACATTTTAATTTTATTGGACAAGAATGTGGTTAGTTTTTTGAATAATTAAAATTACGTTATGTGCTTCGAAAACTATAAAATATTCCAAAATAATTTTTTTTTAAATAAAATATTAAAATTATCTTATTACTCAAATGAACAAATCTTAAAGTTGTTTTCAAAATAAACAATTTTTCTTATAAACGGAATTAATTCAAATTGACTCCCATTTTACTTTTTTTTTAATAAAAATAAGAGTCGATTCTGGTCGACCGACTCCTAAACGAGTCTATTCGAATCGACTCATTTGGGAGAAAAATTCAAAAAATCTCACCGTGTACCACAGTTCAAGAAAAAAAAGTAAGGTTTCATTGTATGATATGCGTGTTTATGCCTGTTTATGAATACGTTTTATAGAGGTCTTGTTAATTGTTATGTCATTTTTTGTTTAATTGTTGTTACTAACTTAATTCTTTAGGAGAGAAGTAAGGTTTCGTTGATGATATGCGTGTTTATGACTTGAAATAATTTTTTTTATTTATTTGGAAGTCGACTAGTCAATTTAAATCGACTTCCACACCTTATTATGTATGTGATTCATTTCATTAACTTTATTATTTCTTTATGACTAATTCTTTTAGGTATGAATAAGGTCATAAACTTACTAACAACAACTTAAAAAAAAATGACATAACAATAGTCACCAATAAAAGTTTTTCATAACCTCTTTAATAACATAACACATGGAACAATACATAACAAGTCATCTATAGCAACCATGACACTATACCACTAGCCACTCACATTTATATGTAGACACTCACATCTCATGTGACTAGGCTAACAGCACATGCCACGAACGTCTTACCCTATTCGGTTAAACTTCGTCCATCTTGTTTAGAATACGGGTATACCTCATAGAGGTACTGGTGTCGGCTGCACGATGACATCATCACCAACATTGTCATCACCCGACATTGGATGAGGGACATCCCTAGCAAGATATGTAAGGCTTGGAGACGGTGCATGATAAGCGACTAGAGGAAGGGAAGGATTAGCGTTCGGCACAAACAATGGACAAGCGTTGGAGGCACCAGAACTTGAGCGAACATCTTCAAGTTCAACAAGGAGCTCAATGGTGTTGAGCACATTGTTAAACTGGTACTGCATATGAAACATGTGCTTAACGTGATCGTCCTTCTTAATTTCAAATGTGCGAAACTTTAGGACGTGACCAACGTCAATGGGCATTCTACATAGTACTCTCTTAACAATCCTACACTTCCCAAACTCTTCAATTATAATGGATTGGAGTTATGACAAAGTAACAATTGAGTATACAACCACCCAAGATTATTGTGAGAAATAAAAATTAATTCCATCTTCTTCCTTTGTTTTTCCTCACCATTATAAAAAACTAACATCTATACTAACTTCTTACTATTTTTTTTATCTAACTCTCAAACTCACACAAAAACCACCTTAGACATCTTTACAAATAAGCATGCATCTTTATTTATAAATCTGATTTTAGCTTCTGTACAAAAGAGTCGATTTCAATAGACTCTTGTAGGAGTCAATTGAAATTGACTTCCATTAAAAAGAAGTGGAAGTCGATTTAAATTGACTTCCAAATATATACATACATATATATATATATATATGTATCTATATATAAAGAGTAAATTGACCTTTATAGGAAAAATGATTTATTTTAAAAATAACTTTAACAGGTTCATTTCAGTAATTGAGTAATTTTAATGTTTTATTTTAAGAATTTTTCCTCTAAAATAAGAATTAGAGAATAACACACACATATATTTTTGATCTAACTGTCCATACTAGTCACTTATTCTTATATCTTAGAATCAAGCTCAATTATATCTTAGAATCAAGCTCAATGAATTTAACTCTTTCATTATTTTTTTTTATCCTTTTAAGTAAGATGAAATCCTAGGGGTAAATACATTTATATGGGTTTAAATGAGTTAAAATCCGGATATATGGGACAATGTAGAAAATTACGAATGTATGGTCGACGGTTCTGAAATAAGTACGTGGTTGGCCGATTTCAGAGGCGAGGAAAAAAAAAGTACCTGAAATAGGGTGAGCAGTACTCCATGTCAGCCATTTGAAAAATAAATTTTGGGGCTGAAATCGGGTGAACAGTAACCAATTTCAGCCTTTTTTAAAAAAAAAAAGTATTTTGGGGCTGAAATCGGCAACCCCTGGGCCAATTTCAGCCCTAAAATCTCGTACATCCGTATTTAATTTGTATTGCCCATATTTTGGAAAATAAACTTTTCCAAACCCATACATAGGTAAAAAAAAACTGAAATCCTATCTAATATTAAATTGGATTAATGAGACTTACACCTCAATAAAATTTTATCCAATATTAAATGAGTATGATAAGTCAATAAAGTATCGCATACTAAATAAATATAAATAACATTTTTTTTACGATTTTATGGTATTTTAGTAGCATATCATTACTCTTTTTAATAATTAAAATTACTTTTTGTACCTAAAACCCAAATTACTTTCAACGTTTATTTTTTCTTTAGGTAAATAGTGTATGACATGCTATTAAAAATCTAAAAGAAGGCAAAGAGGACAATCACAAAATAATCACAGACGACCTTTCAATCACTTCCCCCAACTCTCATCTATCAACCCCACCCTTCACATAGTGAGACTCAACAATGCTAGGCCAACACTACTTTCAAGGTTTAGACAGTGTATTTTGTTATTTAAATTATAAAAATTCTAAGGTGAGACTATACTTTAAAATAAGTAAGAGAATAGCTACTTTTGATATATTTAGAGAGTTATGATTATGATAAATATACTTTGTTGATCTACAATGTTTATGTAATTAATTCAAGTGATTCAATATTTATTTTTTTTAAATAAGATCTCAAATTTAAGTTTTGTAAGTAAAATTTTTTGATAAATTTAACTAATTTCAATCAAAATATACCAACAAAACCCAGAATACTCGATTTCTTAAGCATTTGATCAGGGGTTCAATACCTGACAATGTCTATAGAAAATGAGAGAGCCAAATCCACTTTAGTGATCTCAAAGTCTCGAAGAGAGATTAGTTGCTATCAGTGACAAACACATTCTAAAAAAAAAATTAAAATATATTTTGTTGATCTTTAAACTCAAACTCAAATGAATTTGTTTTCTAGTTTTGCTTTTAACTCTAACATATTTAATGTTCCGAATTAACACTTCTTTGTAAATATGACAGACTTATTGGAATTGGTCTTTTGATGAACTGGTTACCTATGATCTACCTGCTGTGTTCGATTATGTGTCCAGCCAAACAGGGCAAAAGATTAATTACGTGGGCCATTCTCTGGTACTGCATCACTTGCTTTATTTCTTCCTTTTTGTTCAAGAGTATATAACTTCGGTTGCTTTAAAATCAAGTTTGGCTCACTATTCCTCGATCTGAAACCGGAAGACTGTGTTTGGCAGGGGACTTTGATAGCCTTGGCTTCCTTCTCCGAAGGGAAACTGGTGCACCAGTTGAATGCAGCAGCGTTGTTGAGCCCAGTTGCCTATTTGAGTCACATGACCACTGCACTTGGAGTTGTTGCAGCCAAGTCCTTCGTTGGTGAGGTAAATAAAAAATTGAAGTTAATAATGATACTAGATCTATTGTTACTCAGAAACCGTGTGCTTCTTATACACATCTAGAGGTGTGGGAATTTTGCTGATTCTGGGAAAAACCTTTTCTTTGCCAAACAGATCACTACCCTGCTTGGTGTAGCAGAATTCAATCCCAGAGGGTAAGAGCACGACACAAGAAGCTGTCTCCTTGTATTTAGATATCTTTCTATGAGCTAGTTTTCCTATGTGATAACGTAGTAAAAAAAAAAAAAAAAAGCAAAGCAAAGGTAGTCAATATCTTAAAAATTTAGGTTGAAATTATATGTCACTTTGATCAATTTAAAATAATTTTTGAAACAGTTTAACATCTTTTACTACGTATGTTGTATTATGGCGATTCTTTGAGAGATGAATATATTTAAAAATTTAATAATAAATGGTCATGAAAAAGTGGGACGGACAGTATTTAAAAACAATAAAATTGGTCAAATAGACAAATCATTATTTAAACTAGAGAGGATATATAGGTTTTAGGCTTTATTCTATATAATTTAATGATGTTTTCACAATATGTTTGGATGCATAGGCCACCAGTTGAGGCGTTTCTCAAGTCTCTCTGTGCTCACCCTGGAGTGGATTGCTTCGACTTGCTGACTGCAATTACCGGTCTTGTCCTTACCCAAACTCTTCGAATTGATAATAATTTATTGGATTAATACTCAGTTTGATTCTTAACTTTTATACTTATACTTTAATTGAATTTTTAATTTTAAAAAAATAATATATTAATCCATGAATTGTGTGAATGTTAAAATTTTAGTCTTTACCCCATATCTTAATAGGAAATAGTTAGATTGTTGAACAATTATTTAGAGTAATATTATGAATGTTCAATGATTATTTATGACAATGAATTTAACGTTTATAAAATATAAAAATTATCACTTTTTTAAGTTAAAAAATTAACTAAAATAAGAATATAAAATCTAGAAATTAAATAAAATATTAACCCTAATTTTTCTAAACCAAAAGTATCCAATGACCGAGTTCATAATAATTTTAGTCACTGGACAACTTTTCTTTTTGAGAAATAAATAAATATCCAACTTTTCTGACTCGAGTAAGCGTGACTGGTATGTTCTATTCAGGTCAAAATTGTTGCCTCAATTCTTCAACTGTTGATCTATTCTTGAGGAATGAACCTCAGTCAACATCAACAAAGAACTTAGTGCACTTGGCCCAGAGTAAGATTTTGCCTTCTAATTGCTGTTGAAATTCATTCAACTACTTTTAGGTAAAGGAGTAATTTCACAGGTTATTTTTATTTTTATTTTAGTTTGAGCTCTTGAGTTCGAACAATATTTTCTACCCTATTATCAACAGACAAAAGAACAATACTTACTAGAACAATTTATGCATAAATCTTAAGGATGGATAACGAATCACTAACCTGATTCCGTGAAAAAGACGTAATGATAAGGAAAATTCTTCTTGAATATGTGAAAATTTGTTCACACATTGTCACCCCTTTTATAATAAATTATGTGGTCCACTTTATAAAAAGTGGATCTCTTGATATTGTTGGAAAAGGGAAGTCCATAATTCAGGGAGATCAATATTGACGAGCTAAACAAGAAATCACACAAGTGGATCGCATACCATATCTTGACCCAAAACTTTAAATAATGAATTTATGATTCATCTCACTTATAAACTCTCCACTTAGTCCATCGGTTACCATTGTGAGACATTTACTACACTCACACTTAAAACCTAATAATTCCCCTGCTCCTAAGTGTGAGACCCAACATCTACGTCTAGCTCCCTCTTCAGCGGAAGCCTATTTAAGTATTTATTGACATTAACGAGAACCGCACTTGCTAAGTGATAGCCACACAAGCGAGTCTCACATCTTGACTCAAAAACCATAACGCAATGAGTCTATGAGTCATTGCATATATATATACACACACACACACACCCCATTCACTTAGGTCATCACTCACTAATGTGCGACTTTTTTAAACACTCATTTGAATTCCAACAATATCTCCCTCAAGTGTGAGACCCACATCAATGTCCATCTTCCTCTCTAGGGAAAGCTCAAAGTTGTGAGAAGAATGACAAGATGTAGACACTTATTCATATATTTAGATAGCAAAATTATAAAAATAAAATGCTTATGGTGTGACATCACATTAGTGACAAACCCTTAATTTTTTAAGGGAAAAGCTAACAAGTATCTTAAGGACACTTGTTAAAGTGAAACTTGTTGACTGATGAAGTGGAACTTGTTGATCTCCAATGTCACAATATGAATTAAAACCTTCGAAACTTATTCTTTTTGTTTCCTTAACCAATGCCCTAACAAAATATATATATTTTTTTCATAATTGATAGAAATGTGATTGAGAATTTAATTGATGAAGAATTTAAAATGTTAAATGTGAAATATCAAATTATATATAAAAAAACTAAATCATAAAAATAGATCAATACAAGAGATGAAATTGTTGATTTTACCTTACTTTTATAACTTATCATCTGGGAAAGTTGTGTGAAATTCGAAAGGAAGAAGAGAGGAAACATAGAAACAAGCTTCATGAGTGAGAGCTCAATGCTAACAAAATTGGATGAAATGAATGATCTAATTATATCCATTCTTGTGTGTGTACTTATATACAAGCTAAATTCTAATGAAATGAACCTGAAATTAACTTCATCTAAGTTGCAATTGTAACTAACTTGAACTAAGTTAACTATAGTTAAATAACTAACCAAGCTAACTAAATAATCGTTACAACTACCCCTCTACTTGTTCTCTGTACTGTGACTATGCTCACTTGAATTGCTCATGTGAGGACCAAATAGAATACATCAGGTGACAAGTTGACTTGTAATTAATTGTATGATTTTTGATGATTTTGCAGCTGTTAGACATGGGGTTCTGGCGAAATTCAATTATGTGAAACCAGAAAATAACATTATGCATTATGGAGAGGCATTCCCACCAATCTATAACCTTTCCAATATCCCCCATGACCTCCCTCTCTTCATTAGCTATGGGGGCAGAGATGCACTTTCTGATGTTCGTGATGTGGGGAGTTTACTTGATATCCTAAAGTTCCATGATGTTGATAAGCTAAGTGTTCAGTTCATCAAAGACTATGCTCATGCTGACTTCATTATGGGGGTCAACGCCAAGGACATAGTTTATAATGCTATTGTTTCGTTTTTCAATCGTCAGTTTAAAAATTGATGACAAGGAAGTAACCCTTTCAAATTTGCAGAATCTTACAAAAAAAATTTAAGTTGTAAGAAGTCACACATGCCATGCCATGCCATGTAGGTGAAGGCTGTGGTGGTGCTTGCTAAGTTTGGGACCACCAAGTGCTGGGCATCCATACAAATTCAAAAAATATTCTTATGTTGCAAAGTAACCCTTCCTTCTTATGGTCTTGCAAAAGAATCCTGTCTCTGCTTCGCAAATCATTCAACACCGTCGCCCTTAAGAAATCAAAATAACTGTTGATTTGAAAACTAAAACAATTCGTCGGAAAGTTGGTCAGAATTGGGATACGTGGCACTTTTCCAGAGGTCTTACATAGTACCGACAATTATGATGTTCAATAGACAATTTATCTCTTAAAGAATGCATATTGATTATTGAAACATAAATCTGACAGATGATTAACTTCAACAAGCTTTCCTACCAACCAATTTTTTTTTATCAATAAAACATTTGGATCAAGGTAAAACCTGCAAAATTATAAATTGAAAGGAAAATATACGAAAGTAGTGAGAAATCAAATTTCATGAAATCTAGAAAATTACTAGAAAACTCAAATCAAAGAAACGGTCATGGGTGCCATCAAATGTCTCCATCCCATTGCGGAAGAAACGGTTGTACTCCTGCATCACGTGGTTGAGTTCGTACTCACTGGTGAGCAGCTCCGTCGAGGGGGTAGTTGAAGGCAGCACCGCAGCGAGCATGGAGAAGGTTTCAGTGCGAATAAAAGTAATTTTTATGAGTTAAATATGTTTTTAATTTCTTAAAAAATTATAAATTTTATGTTCTATTTTTAAATTTTTTTATTTAGAACATAGTTTCTTACAATTTTTTTTTGTTAGATTTAGTCATTGTCATCAAATTAAGTCATTAACTGCTAACGTGACAATTAACTTGTCCACGTGGCAAATCACATACAATGCCATGTATCAATTTTGTGAGGAGACGTGTCCTACCATGTAACTAAGTTAATTGTCATGTAAACAGTTAAAGACCCAATTTGATGGCCTAAATCCAACAAAAAAACATTTGTTATGGACTATTTTCTATCAATTTTTTTTTTAAGGATAAAACACAAATTTTATTTTTCAGGAATTAAAAACATATTTAACCCTTTCTATTTGGATAAAACATCAATTTGATCCCTGGAGTATGTAGGATCAATCAATTTGGTCTTCATAATTTTAAATCGATCAAGTTTGTCCTCATAGTTAGCACATGACAATCAAGTTCGTCCTTGGCGTTAAGTCTTCGTCCCACCTCATCGACGACCGCTTATGTGGCACGTTAAGTGCCACATGGCAGTCCCTCCCCATATATCAAATTAGTTCTCACACTTTCCAAAATAAATCAATTTCGTTTCTAGCCCTATTTAACCCAAAATTTCCAATTCTAATCACTAATCCCTAAAATTAATACTCTAACTCACCTAATTAACTCTAAAATCAATAATTAAATTCCATATTACTAATTTTATTCTAACTATACATACCCACCTAATAAAAAATAAAAATAAAAATAAAAAAGAACTAGGGACCAAAAAGACACGTTGTTTTGGTTTCTCACTTACCTTCAAAATTCCAAGTATATTTTTGTTAATGTAACTAGTGTTTATTATTTATAATAAATCTATCTAGTACCTTTTTCTAACACCATCGTCATCTATTTAGTACTTAACATGTATATAATAAATCCCTTATTCTACATATCTCTTGAGAATAATGCTAGGTGCACAACCTAAATGTTGTCAATCATCCTGTCAACTCATGATCTACACAGTGACACCGATTGCACAAACTTTTTCTACACATATGCAACAAACTTTTCTAAATACAAAACCAAATCAAACTAGATTTGCGACACATTAAATAGTAAAAAGTAATTGTTGCACTCTTTCTCCATTTCCCCACTCATACTCTAAGCGCGTGGACTCACTCTTTACCATGCACGAACATTTTAAAGCATATGCACAAACTTTTGAACTGACATACACAAACTTTTTAACAACTAGAAGCAAAAAATATGATAGAAACATAAAAGAAAACGAAGAAAAAAACTTTTCTGTTCACATGCATAAAATATTGAACAAGAATGCACAAACTTTTTTAAACACATGCACAAACTTTTGATCAACCAGACATCAACAAACTTGCCTGTGCATGTTTGGTTGGTCAAAAGTTTGTGCATGTGCTTAAAAAAGTTTGAGCATTCTTGTTCAAAATTTTGTGTACGTGAACAGAAAAGTTTTTTTCTTCGTTTTCATTTACGTTCGTGTCATATTTTTTATTTCTGGTTGTTAAAAATTTGTGTACGTCAGTTCAAAAGTTTGTGCATATGCTTTATTCCTGTAGTTGATATGCTTGATCAAATGTATTGTCTGAAGATTTTGTGCCATCAAACTCAATTCGACCACTTGGTTTGCATTTCATCACAACTTTCCAACTTGATTGTCTAGTTCTCGGACAGTTTGCATAATAAACTTGTTTCACTTTTTCAGCAACAATGAATGGAGCATACCCCATATATTGCCTTATAGGATTAATCTCAGTGGTCTTCCTTATACTTCACGTTGTGAACACACACAATTCTTTTTCTCACACCTAATCCTATAAATACACACACAACCTAAACTCACACACAACCTTATAAATACACACTCACAAATTTCATTTTCCCCACACATAATCCTATAAACACACACATTCCTTTACACACACCCTCATTTTCTTTTCCTCATACATTATCCTGTGAACCCACAAATACATATTTTCTTCACACGCACACCCATAACACACAGACTCGTCCACTGTAGCACACACACCCAAACTGTAATACGCATACACACTCACACCCGATGACATAATGATACTATTTAATCACAGAAGAACAGACAATTTTCACAAAATAACAATGATTATACAGACACTCAAGGTAGTGGATATTTTCAAGAAAAAAAAAATACTTTGTAAAGCTTGACAATCAACCACAACAACTCGACTTGGGTGATGACTTGTGAGGAGCCTCAAGTAAGCTCCCTCGAGCCGCATGCAAGGCTGCCGGTGGTGGTGGCTGTGATTGACGATGACGTCCGGTAGAGGAAGGAGAGAAAAGGAAGTGAAGGAAGGCCAAGGTTGTAGGGAATAGAGAAAACCGAAGTGCTGCTAGTGTGCTTTGGTTTCGGTGGGGCTTTTAGAGAAATTTCTCTCTAACTTAGCTTCCGTTGCTGAGGGAAGGGAAGAAGAAAAATGTTGCTGCTTGTGGCGCTATGCTTTGGTTTCGGTGGCCATGCAAACTGAAGGAAATTTGGATAAAGGGAAAAGTGAAGAAATCGATGAGGTTGCTCGCTGCTTTGGTGGTTTGATTTGGGCGGAAGAAAAAAAGAAAACAAAGACAAAGAGGGAGCTATTTCCATCGCTGGAGGAAAGGAATGGTGTCGGTGAAGGTGGCGGCTTTGGCGAAGGGAAGAAGGAAAATGAAAAAAAGAAAGAAAGAAAGCAAAGGACGGAGAGGGAGAGGGAACTGTGTGGTTTCAACAAAGGGAAAGGAAGAAGAAAGACGAAGAGGGAGTTGGGCTTGCCTATGGGTTTTAGTGAGTTAGAGAGAAATTATTTCTCTTTACTTTTTTTGGCAATTGTTGAAGGAATGAAAAGGGAAGCAGTTGCACGTGCTCCCATAGGCCATTGTGACTTCGGTCACCATGAGAGAATGGTGGCAGGTGAGGTGGCCACGCATGTGTGCCGACATGTGTCGCCATGTATGTGTGGTGACCAACTGGGTGTCTTATAAAATTTTTCGGATATTAGAATGCGATTGTGTTAATTTTTCTAAGGATAAATTAAATTAATTAAAGGCACACATGAGTCAATTACTATAAAAGTGAGTCTCAATGATACCCTTAATATTTAAGTTAATTCTAACAAGGAAAGATAATTTGTTTTGGGGCTCGCAGGATTACGTGAGGAGCCTGAATTATTGTTTTTATTACTAGTCTTGTAGAAGGCATAATAATTTTTTAATTTTCAATCCTTGTTAAATAAATTATTTATTTATTTATTTTGCGATTAGTTTTAAGGAAAAGTGGAGTGTTACACTAAGAACTCAACAACCTTGAAGAATCAACATTTCCTTTGCTCGACACTTCCTTCGAGCTACCATGCTCCACAAAATGGCGAAACTCTAAACTTAGTAAAAGTCCATACTAGCCGAGACACTCACTTGCGCGTGGTGTAAATAATAAAACTATTATTTTCCAAGGATGCTTAGACTCACCACACATAGGCTATGTATATAGGGGGAAGCTACCACCTCTATTATTTACAATCCACGATGTAGGACTTTAATTTTACTAGCATCACAATGGTGCTACATGGGCATTATGGCATTGCGAGCTCCAGCGCAATGTGAATGCTCATGAAGGATGTTTTGATGAAGACAAATGAAGCAAGTTTCCAAAAGTCCAA
>QANU01035471.1:0-12013 GCA_003254905.1 Nissolia schottii
TATATAGGCTATTTTAGAATATGTAGTTGAAGTATTGATAATTGTAATAGTTAGTTAGGATTAACTAATGGTTTAGCTAATTAGGTAATGGTTAGTGGTGGCCTATATATAGACTATATCACTTGTAATTCTCACACTTTCTCATTCTATCAATTTCATTCAGTTTCATTTTCTCTCTTTTCTCTCCTGGTACCATGGATTTCAACATGGTATCAGAGCCTTGGCATCCACCCTGAACATTCCGCTGCACCCATTTTCTTTTTCGTTCTTTCATTTTCTTTTGTTTTCCTTCATTTTCTTGCTTCCCAAACACTATTTTCTTTAGCTTTCTTTTATTTATTTTCTCAAAAAAAAAGGCACACAAAAGCAAAATCAGAACATTATCTCTCCGTATTCTTCCTCTCTCTTTGCAGCAAAATTTTTCTCTCTTTTCCTTCCAATTTTCCTGCGATTTTCCTCTCCTTTCTTTTTCTTCCTCACTTTCTCAGATTTTGAGATTTGAACTATGTGCAACTCTTCTCTCTTTTTCGTTTCAGTGGAACGGTGCGTTAGATCAAAATCCTTTTCCCTCGTCTTCTCCTCCGTGTTAAGGTTTTTAGAGTTTGAAGCTTTGCGTTTCGACAGAGGCCATGCGCACGAGGAGCAAGCAATAGCGTGCTTCGTATGCACAAAACGACATTGCAGAATCTTTTCCAGAATGGAAAGGAAACTAGCAAGGATTGAATGCTTCAGCTTCGGCAGCAGCTGGATCGGGATTGCTGTTGAGATCTCCGTGCGGAGGAGACAAGGCGGCTGCGGCGGCGGTGCGCCTTTGCTGGTGTTGTTGCCGCTGCTGTGTTTCTGCAATGAGATGCCGTCAGATCTGGTTTTTCTTCCTCGCTCTGAAGCTTTCTTGCAATGGTGATTTTGCCGCGCGTGTTCCGCTGAGGAGAACACGGTTCACCTTCCGAAGCGATTCTTTGCGCGGAGCACAGTTTGTTGTGAAGGATGTACACGCCACGATTTCCTTGCGGAGGAGACGAGGCGGCTGCGACGGTGGAAGAAAGAGCATGTACGTGTTGAGATCTCCTTGCGGAGGAGACGAGGCGGCTGCGGCGGCGGAAGGCCGTGGTTCAGACTTCCAGATCTGTTGTTGTTCTGCAATCCTCTGTAGCTTCAGTTTCTATTTCAGTTTCAGATTCTCTCTTTGGCGCCTTGAGGCGGGAGCCATTGTTGTTGTTGTTGTGTACTCTGTTCATGGCTGAGATTCTTCAATGAGGTTATCGCTGCCACAGTTTCTTCAATCTTGTTAGATCGTTCTTGTTTGAGTCCGTTGTTCCTGCTGTTGCTTTAGTTGCTAGTGATAGATGCTTGGACCTGCCTGAAGGGGAGTTCATAGCATTCACTTGTCCTGCATCTAAATTGGTAACATTGAACAGTGCTGCATGATTGTCATAGTACTTTGTTGCATTGTTGCTACAGAATCTGGTGCATTGTTGTTTGATCCTGATTTCTTGCCGTGGTGATTTTGCTTTTGGACATGTCTCTGATTTAAATAATCTGTTGTGATTCAAGCATTGGATGATGAAATGTTGTTGGTAAACATCATGGAGATGTTTGTGGTATTATTGGATTCTTGTGGACAATTTGTGTGCTTCAGACTTTAGATGGTGGCTTTAGTTTCTGGCTTTGATTCCGCTTTGTTAGCCTACAAATTTTCAGACTTTGTTAGCCTTATGTGGCTTTGATTCTGATTTGATTAGCCTTATGGCTTTGTACTTGCTCTTATCTTAGGTGGTTAAGCGTTGAATTTCAGCTTCTACACTTGATAATTGAGCTTTGTTTGCTTCTACTGAGTGGGTGGTTACGCTGTTCCCATGTTGGGACCATTTGCAACCGATGCCGTTGAGACGTTGGAGAAAGGTCGAAGGGGCTTCAGTGAAAGTCGAAGACTTCCAGGAATTAGGGACTTCAGTGGTTGCTGTTGGTTTTCAATCATTTTCTTAGCATTGTGTTGCTCTTTGATTTTTCTTTGTATCGCTGTTTCCAAGCTGGACATGCTAGTGCACATGGTCCAGCTTGCGGGGGAGTATTAGAATATGTAGTTGAAGTATTGATAATTGTAATAGTTAGTTAGGATTAGCTAATGGTTTAGCTAATTAGGTAATGGTTAGTGGTGGCCTATATATAGGCTATATCACTTGTAATTCTCACACTTTCTCATTCTATCAATTTCATTCAGTTTCATTTTCTCTCTTTTCTCTCCTGGTACCATGGATTTCAACAATAATTTCATACCTTAATAAATATAAACTTACCCGTTATTTAAATCGTAACAGCCTACTCTCCGGACATAGTATTGGACATTCTTGTCAATGGATTTCATTATTAACATTTTTCCAGCATGTATGGAAAAAAAATATTAGAATAAAACCACCTCTAAAATAATTCCTCAATCCTCTGATGAAAATTCTTGATGTTTCCAGGATCTCGATGAACCCAAGGAAAAAAAAAAGGGTCCCAAAGCAAGGCATCTTATAGGAACACCGATTGAATAAATGATATGATGAATTACCTTTTTTAAGTGTATTTGTGAGTTGGGTTTAAGAAAAAAAAAAGTTTTTTGAGGCCTTCATCATGGTTTTTAGGCTTAACCATGATTTTTATATATAAAAATTATGACTAAGACTTCCAAAACTTTCCTTTCTCTTTTAAATTCAACTCGCAAACACATTCTTAAAAATCTCAAGTATCTTTACCACAAGAAAAATAGTGTTTTGAGATGAAATTTGTGGAAAAAAAAATAACTATTAACGGCAAAAAAATAATTTTGCAGTGAAAATTGCATTGTTTGTAAGGCGTTTGAAAGAAACTAGTTTATGGCTAACCCAACAAATTTTGCAGACAAAATTCTTGCCGTAAAATAACATTTCCGCTGCAAAGCTGAAATTTATAAGAGAAAGACGCAAATTTGCAATGGAAGCCGCTTCCCACAAAAATTTGCGGCGGAAGGGACTTCTCACATGGCAAACAGCGTGCATCCATAAGCTAAAGGGCATGGTGTCGATCCCTTGTCTGTTACTAATAAGGTTTTTTTTTCTTGGTTTTTTTTCTTGTTTTAGCTTGAAAGCATTTTGTGGTGAAAATTCTATCGCAAAAAACTTGTGCTGCATATTTCAACACAAACTCCGATGCAAAATGAGTTCGTCAAAAATTTGTGGTAGAATTGTGTGTGACGCAAATTTTTTTGCCAAAACTGTTTTTCTAGTAGTGTTTACTCTTGTATAAAGTTTCTAGGTCACTTTAACTTCCTTGTTATTTTGAACTATTTTATTTTTACCTTTTGTGTGGGCTAAAGATGTAATTTTATAGTACCGCTATTGGTACAACCTCAATATTATCTAATGTACAACTACTATATGATCGGATAAAAAATACATTAATTATGGGTTTCAAACCAACCAGATGTTCTCTCTTCTTCCACACACATCTCACTCTCCCAACTTCTTTCTCACTCTCGCTTCTCCAGTTCGATGCTCTCTCTTCATCCACACTCTCAAACCCGATCTCGTGCTCAACCCCTCACAAGCTCGACAATTGATTTCGTCTTAGATTTCTTCTTAGTTTTTGTTTGGTTTCATCCTCATTTTTTTCACAAGACGTTATGGAGAACATTGACAAGGTATATATATGGCTTCATCTTCGTTTTATGTATGTGTTTTCGTCTCCATTTTGTGTTTGTCTTTTTTATCTTTGTGTTCGTCCCTAAAAATGTTAGCTTCTTTGATCTAAGGTGTTTGTGTTTTGGTTTATTTGTGTGTGAACGTTTTCTTCTTTCATCAGTGTAGATTTAAGAATGCTTGTTTTTTGTGTTTGATATTGCTCATGCATGTGTTAGATAATGTTGTTGCTCTGTTTGATAACGTTTATTTCTCTGTATTATAATATTTATTTCTCTGTTATGTAAATGATGGTATCTTCATTTTGTAATGTTTGTTTGTCATTGTTTCTTTATGTTAAAATGTTTTTGTTTTCCATTTGTAATTTGGAAACAATCCTTGCTTCTCTGTGATACAATTATTGTGTACAATCTAAAATCTATCAATTGTTGTCCAAACCACTTTCCTTAATATGTGTTTTTTCTCTTTTTTCTTGTTATTTATTTATTTTTTTTCCTCTTCTTCCTCAATCTCCCATTATTTTTTTTCGCTTCCTTCTTATTCTTTATGAATCTAAGATTTTGTATTTTCGTTTCCATCATATTTGTTGTTTTTAGTTTTTCAAATATTTGTGCATATGTATAGAAAATTTTGTGTATGCTTGTTCAAAAATTTGTGCATGTTTAATTGGTCAAAAGTTTGTGTATGTATATAAAAAAATTTGTACATTCTTATTCAAAATTTGTATATATGACCACAAAAATTTTATTCTTTATTTTTATTTTCATTTATATTTTTGTCATTTATTTTTTTTTTTAATTTTATCCGTTTTCTCATATTGTCTTATTCTATCATATTTTTACGTTTCCTCATCTTGTCCGTTTTCTGTCAAAAGTGACCGNCTTTAACTTCCTTGTTAGTAATAATTTTTGAACTATTTTATTTTTATCCGTTTTCTCATCTTGTCTTATTCTATCATATTTTTACGTTTTGTCATATCTTTTACGTTTCCTCATCTTGTCCGTTTTCTGTCAAAAGTGACCGTCGACTTTTGATAGAGTGTGCACGTGTCTATGACTCACTACTCTCCTATTCATAGAGTTCTTCTAACCTCAAAGTAACTAACTGCCCAAGGCCTAAATACTTGGACGCCTGTTCTTATTTTCTCAGAAGCTTGACACCTATTATTTAATTTATCCAAATGAGCTTTTCTTGTTAACCACTAGTCACCTTTGGATTTGATGAATTTGAAACCTCTCATTCTCGTTCTCATCTATCATGAAAGCCTCTGTACATATTGCGCAAGGGTCACTGAGTCTAAAATTGCGGCGCCATTGAGAATCTTAAGTATTGCAGTAGACATGCAACCCATGACATGGAAGATGAATCAGAGATAACTTTTTTCATTGTTTTTTTATTTTATTATTATCTTAGAAGGTTATTTTTTTGTTATTTTGCAACCAAAATTAAGTAATTAAAAAGAAAATTCAAGTCTCCATCTGAGAATTTCATGTAGTGAGCCACTCTGACGATTGCTCCGTGTAAGTAATAATTGATTTATGCATAAATAATTATTATAAATACATTATATATATAGGATGTAGAATTTCATAATTTTCACATAGTATACACAAAAAGTGTGTATTGTTTAGCATAGAATATTAACTAAAAGAGTAACACCCCCATAAACTTGAAGAAGACAATACTCTTTGTTGAGTAGACTTTGTTGAATAGAAAATAGATGATGATGATTTCTCCTTCTTATTAACCACTTTCTTAATAGCACGATATTGATGGAAATAGTGAACTTCTCTTGAATGGTAAAGAGAGGACCACATCCTTTCTTTATATAGACATGAAATGATGCTTCCATCATACTCATTCCAATTGTCATGTCTATTCTTTATATAATCATGTCTTTACATACATGACTATTCATAATTAATGATGTCTCCTCAATAAAATAGATAATAGATTTAACATTTCTATGATTATTAAATTATATATTATATGAGACACAATTACATGGGACATAATTATTATATTCTCCCCCTTGTTCCATATAAAAATACCTTCATAGTTTAATAAGAAAACATAATGCGCAAATAAATAATGTTAAATCCTTATTATAATGGCTATACTATAGTATCACGACTAAGTAAAAAAAATAATGTTGGTCATGACGGTTGCATGTCATCATTTACCGACAAAGTCCCTTCCATATACTACAACATCAAACTTCTTTCTTAAGATCACACATAATGAAGAGTAATGTCCAATTTTAATATCTTTATCAAATACAAAACCTGTTATCTTTATTTCAATACTGCCATGTATACAAACTCGAAAACAGGTAATACAGAAACATGTTCATTCATGAGCTCAAAGTGTCAAAGTACATAGACTATAAATATTATCATAGTAAACAGTAATGCCATGGCAATAAAACCCAAATTTTCAATACATGCGCTAAATGTTTTGGGAGGTAACCCTTTCGTTAATAGACCGACAATCATAAGGTCAATGCTAATGTGTTATATTGACAATCTATGTTTCTAAACTTCTTCTTTAACGACAAAGTATTTCAATTCCATATTCTTAGCACCTTTAGAATACTTGTTGCGTTTAGTAAAGAAGACTGTTGAGGAGCTTTTAGCAGTTTGACCATACAGTCAACAATTTCAAGCCCTGAAATAAAATTCCACAATTACTTAATATGAATTATGGCCTCAAGCAAGCTATAAATTCAGCTTTCATTATGGAAATAACAATTACTGTTTGCTTCACACTTTTTCTTATGTTGTTCCACCGACTTTAAGATACAAACAACCAAAAGTTAACTTTCTTGTATCTATACAATCAGAAGAATCTGAATCCAAATATCCAATCACCTCAAGGTGGTTGAAACTTCTGTAAGTAAGCATGTGACACTTCATCCCTTGCAAATACTTTAATATTTTCTTTGCAGCATTCCTGTAATTCGAACCTGGGTTACTCTGATTTCTTTCAATAACAGATGCATACAAAATTCCTTTTTTCTATTTACGTTCCAAATCATTCTTTTGACATTGCATGAGACTAAAAGTGTCTCCTTTCAAATTGGAACAGTTTATGATGAGAATTTTTAATACTAAATCTCTCTAAATTTCATTGATATATGTTTTATGAGATAAGCATAACAATCATTATGATCTATCCCAAAATATTTTCATTCTAATCACATAACTTGTCTCATCCATATCCTTTATTAGGGAGAAACTTCTAAATCTAAATTAATAGACTAAGACCACTAGTTACAAGCAAGATATTATTAACATATTGAACTAGAAAAACAAACTTACTCCTGCTAATCTTCAGATACATACACCGGTTGATGGTGTTTGCTTAAATCCAAAGGGCATAATAGTATTATTGAACTTCAAATACCAGTGGTGGGATGTTTGCTTAAGTCCGTATAACATTTCCTTAAGTTTACACATAGTACGTTCTTTCCCCTTAATTGAAAAACCCATTGGTTGATCCATATAAACATATTTATCTAACTTTCTATTCAGAAAAGCTATTTCACAACCATTTAATGCAACTCTAAATCATAATGAGCTACAAGTTCCATGATATCCTGAAAGAGTTTGTTTCTTAATAGTATGCCATATTTCTGAGTAAAACCATGACAACAAGATGAGCCTTGTAACTTTGAAGGTTACGATGAGAGTTGTGCATAGTCTTAAAGACCAACTTACCCAACTCTCTTGAAACTTTAAGGTAATTTCACAAGGTCCCATAAGGTAATTTCACAAGGCATCCTTCAACAAATTAGTATTATCACAAAACATGACTTGTGAAAGTGAAACTTGATCATAAACAATACTTAAGCCACTTTTTGACTCTTGTATATACACCACATAATCATATGAAATGACAGGTTTGATTTCTTAGAGCTATTTCATGTGGTTATTATATTATTGACTCATTGTTAACTATGGAATCAATTATTTGTTGTTCTTCTTGATTGTTATGCGGTTCAACAACAAGAGGAACAACAAGTCTTGAAATAAAAGTGAGTCCCAAGAATACATTTAACATTTAATTAAATTTATACAAAGAGACAATCGGTTTTGGACTTGTTGGACCCCGCAAAAAGCCGAAACCGTTACTTTGGTTCCCGTAATGTCAGAATTTTTTGAGACGGCTCCGGATTGAGACAAAGATATTTAATGAGCTTAAGATGACATGGAAACTCATACCAAGATACCCCTTGGCGATTTAGGCATAAGTTTTTACTTAACGGAGTTATTGGTTGACAAACAGGGCCCACCAGGGCCCACTGACAGCTTATTTGACAGTTGGAAACTTAAGAAATGGTATTGTGCATGGCAGAGACACTTATCACAAAATGAGAGTGGTTTGAGACACTTGTCACAAGAGGATAATTGTGAGCAACATGTGGCACCCATGCATGGTGCCATGTGTCATGAAGTGTCATGCGTTGATCTGACGCGTGATTTAAGGTGTGTTGAGAACTAAAACGCAACTATTTTGCTTGTACAATGTTATTATGGAATTAAAAAGAATAAAGTGTATATATATGTATATATATAACATGTTAAGAGTGTGTTCGACACTCAAACTTGGACTCAGAAGACTTTGAACAGAGAGAAAATTGGCTCTGGAAACATTTGGAAAAAATTCTAATTCTTAAGTTGAAACACCTATTCTTGAGTTGACAAAGGTTTCTATATTGGAAAAAAATGAAAGTGACAAATCTCTATACTTCCTCAAGGTATAGGACAAGTCTTGAGACCTCCTCTGTGGGTCTCTAGCTCAAGGGTTTATTTGATGGGAAAGGGGGTTGACTAACGAAAAATTGAACGGACAAGTTAACGCTAGGCAGTAACCTAACTATTCAAGTTTCCACTTCACAATAACATGAAAATTAAATACCTCATTGTGGCTGTATGGTTCAACTAATACGTGATTAATAATAATGTGAGAAGTTACAATCCACCCAATTTAAAAAGAATTTCATCCTCGAAATTCGATGCCTGTGAACAAGCTTGGAGACTTTACCCGTATCACGAACCCAAGTTTTGAATCGCGCTCTTCAAACATACTTTAGTCTCAACCATAGAACTGACGTATTATAAATGAACTGATAATTGAAAACACAGAAAGGTAATTTGTTTGACTTACCCCATATACACCTAGCTGGTCAAGTTGGCCACGATAATCAACGAGTCGAGTCTCCTTTGATTGCCTAGTGCTCATCGTACCGTAACACCATCTGCACAATAAAAATACAATTTCATGTCAGAAATTAATGATTCAAATACATTAATATTCATAAGCTAAAAAAAAAATATTTATTGTGCGTACCCTACAGCTAACGGGAACGTGGTAGGTTCACCGGGACGAGCTAGTTGGGGCATTCTCGTCCATCCCCAAATGTGTAGCAAAGCACCACAACCTCTAAACTCATTCATAGCGAATTTGGTAGCACGACACAACTCCTGATACATAGTTGATAGTATTGTTGACCCCCAATTGTATGTCCCCGTCTCTGTCAAGTCCTCAAGTAACGGGAGAAACTTTAGGTGCACTCGATTCCCTGATTTACCACAAGAGGAACCCTCCGATCATGAATAGAATGTACGCTACGGTGCACGGAAAAGTTGTTAGCTCCTCTGCCTGCCCCTGTCGATACAATTGAAGGTACATGGTTTGGACGTACTTAAAGTAGACACTGACCCCTTTTTTGTACTGTTGTGGGGGGACTTTCTCCAAGCATATCCTATCACAATGCCTATTGAATCCTGCCCTCGAAGTGAGTGACCCAATCTCCTGTCCATCCGATAATAGCCCGACCTTCAATGACCTGTTGTGTGACCGTACACTCTCCATATGGTAGATGGAAAGTGTGGGTCTCAAGACGCCATTGTCGAACTAGGTTTCCCTAGTTATTTTAATGGTTTAATACAATATATTTTGATGATGACAAATACAATATGCTCTAANAATGGTTTAATACAATATATTTTGATGATGACAAATACAATATGCTCTAATTGTCTATACTTATTATCTATGCTTATGTTTGTGGATCTAGGTTTTCCTAATTGTTCTATTTAATACAATATATCTTGATGATGAAAAATAGAACATAACAAAAGGATATATTACAAAAGGATGTTTTATGCTAAATATATTACATTTGATCTTGTACGATTGTACTTGATGGTATCATATATCTTACACATCATGCAATGATAAATAAGGAACATCCTTTTGAGAACATATCCGATAACTTTCTATATGTGCCTTGATGGATTAATTATTGCATATATTTGTGTCTAAATGTATATATGCATGAATATCAAGTCCTATAATGTTAGAATGCATGAATATTAGGCAAAGAATATTATTTGATTAATATAATGATCTGATCCTTGCCTAGTTGTACATGCATGATGCATTGATTGATGTATAGATGCATATTAAGATATTAGAACACATTGGACTACTTATACTTTCAAGTGAATGATCTTATGTATAGGAAAGTCCAAGGCATCAAGAACAATATGGAACAAGAAGGAAAATATTCATATGATTCTCAAAGTCAAAAGATAGAGCATAAAATATTTATCCCATGAAGAAGATGGTAATGCCGAAGATAGGATTCATGAAGAATACTAAGTCCAAGCAAACTGTTAAAAGGATGTAGCCTCTTAAGACTTAAAGTATTCTTGTCAAAGGAAAATTGATATATATATATATATATATATATATATATTATAAACTCTTGGAATGATGCTCTTAAATGATCTTTTGATTCTAGAAACTAAAAATGGTTAAGATTGACAATAGGAATCAAAAGAATGGGAAAAATGATGAATTTGGCTCAAGCAAACTTGAGTTATTCGAATGCCCAAGGTTTGTCATTTGAATGACCTAGTAAAAAATCCATAACGACTATATTTTCTTGAGTCATTCGAATGACTAGGGGTGTTATTTGAATGACCAAGCTCTAGAAGCTTAAAACGACTAATTTTCAATGGACAAAAATTGGAGAATTAATGGGTAATGGCTAGTACATTTACAAACTCTATAAATACCCATTAAACTCACATTTCTAGCTAAGCTCTTCACTCCCATCATCCTTATACTTCATATTATCAATAAATTGATATTTTCCATCATCATAAGAGCAAGAGGATATTATCAATATTCCTAGAGCAAGAGAGAGATATTATCAATATTCCTAGAAGAGCTTCAAGCTGTATCATCTACTCCACAAGAGAGTTTTATTTGCAAAGCAAATATTGTACATTTGTTGATAATTGTTTATAAGTTGCTCTATTGATTTTATTGTTCAATCAACATACATAATTGATCAAGCTTATAATTATATCCGTAATTGATATATTCTGCTGTACAATAACTTTGATTGCATGAAAATGTAATATTTGTTAAAATTGGAATAATTTCTTAAATACCCAATTCACCCCCCTCTTGGGTATTGATTGCCAAGTCTAACAACCACCTCTTTACCATGGCACTAATCAATGTCCTGTCGTACTAGAATGCTGGCGTGATACTCGCAACATCCCGAAATTTGACAGCCAGCAGTCCTTGCTCCATCAACGGATGTGACTCATGAAAACTTATGTATCATCGACGTCTCCAACACACGAGTCTACAAAAGTACATAAAAGGGTACTCAGACTAGTTATACAAAAGTGACTCGAAATAATTCATAAAAATTGAGTCGACAACTATAGCATTCAAGTTCCCAAAAACTCTATAGATCTAACATTCAATACTTTATCTTAGCAATCTACCCAAAAAATTTACATATAACTCTATAGATCTAATTAAAATTCAGGTTCAATAAAATACACATTTGAACTAACATTCAAGTTCAATAACAACATTTGTCTATTTATCTAACTAACATAATGCTAACATTCATAGATCTAACTATTTATCAAGTTTAAGTTCAACAGATTTAACTAACATTCAGGTTTAATATCAATCTACCAAACAATTTATCTATTTATCTATAAATCTACGCTACCATTTACACTAACATAATCTTTGTCTTACCAATCTACAATACTAGCATAAATAGAAACACAAAATTGTTGTAGTAAAAACATCTACGTATTTAAAATTGACTCCCTTGATAAAAAAAATTAATTTATTGTAAGAACAATTTTTAAATTAATTCATTACAGCAATATGATATTTTTAATCTTTTATTTAAAAAAATAAAATTAGATAACGGTGGTTCCACATGGCATAACACGGTCATCCATATCCTCAGAACCATAACCACTCAAAACCCAACACTTGCAAGGCAATTCTATCCAAAAACAAAC
>QANU01035480.1:0-24429 GCA_003254905.1 Nissolia schottii
GCTAACAACTTAGCCAGCAAGCTTGCGACTTAAGCGTAGGCTAGCTAGCTAGGGGGTTACAACAAACCAGAAAATACACACACAAAACATACACCAAAGTTATTCATTTGTTTCTTCTAAGTTTCCATCACCAAAGCTCCATAACCATCAAAGTTCAACCATCCTTCTTTATTCTCATCATCATTAATCACTCTTAACTTCATCAAGAAGGTAAGCTAGCCTCAAGGTTAGGAGGTTCTCTTCAAGTGGAAGCCAAGCTCACAAGTTCCAAAACCCTAATCTTCCATAACCTAGGTTTTATGCTTTCTTGACAAAGGAACTTCAAGCAAACTTCAAGTTCATCTTTTCCATCATTCTAATTCATATTTCTAAGCACCTAAGGAAGACAATCAAGAGTAGTTGGTGAGTTTTCATCCCTTGGTGACAAGCCAAGCTTCCATAACCATGTTTGCCCTAATTATGTAAAGATTTCATCTTAGGTCAAGAAGACTTCAACAAGCAAGCAAGGCTTGATTTCCTCTTCTTCCTAGCATCAACAAGTTCTTGACGAAGTGGGTAACTCTAGTTCCTCACCTCTTTGATGGTGAATGGTTGTTATGTGATGCTATGTGTATGTTGATGATTATGCTTGATTTTATGTTTATGTATGTTAGTAAATTTTGGTTAGGTTAGGAAGACAATTCTGAAGGGTCTTGTGACCTGGATTAGATAGGATTATTGTGCTTGAATTATGTGTGAGACTCATGTAGGGTTCCATGGAAGCTAAGGGAAGAAAATGGAAAAGAAGAGCAATTCGGTTTTTGCAGCTCTCGCACAGGGACCGCTGAGCGGAGGCTCAGGCGCCGCTGAGCGGGCTGAAGCCCACGTGGAAAGTGAAAAAGATATTTTTAATGTAAGGCGGTGGAGAAAATTCGAGAAAGTTTCAGCCGCTGAGCGATGAGGTCAGTACCGCTGAGCGATACAACCTCTATCGCTGAGCGGAGGAGCTCAAACCGCTGAGCGAACATCAGTTTTCGCTGAGCGGCTTGAGACTAGAGAAAGCTGATGGCACCCTCTTGAGGCTCATAGTCTGGTATTTGATGCTATAAAGATGAGTGATAGCTGAATTGTATGAACGTATATGCTATATGTAATGAAAATGTACTGACCATGCATGTTACCTGTAATTTATGATAAAATCTGTAGCATCCCATGCATTCATGTCACACCTAGTTAAAGACATGATAATAAACTCTGAGATAAGTAAAGATGCTGAAATGAACCATAGGGAAATCAATATGCCATGCTGCAGGTACCAATGCTGCTGAAAAAGGGCCAATGCCCAATGCTGCTGAAACAGGGCAAATGCCCAATGCTGAAATTGGCTATATGCCACATGCTGAATAGGCCGTGATCACGTGAGCCACTATGATCCCACTTCAGGAGGTCGAGGCATCCTGAATGTGGAAGCCCGCCACAGGTGGTGTCGATATGGCATACCTGGAGGTGTGCGGTTACCACGCCTATGCATTGTCGAAAGAGGGCAAGGTGGGGGTACAATATCCGCCCACTGTCGAGGGGTCCCGAGGGGGCACGCGGTAGGTGGAAGCCCACCGCAGTAGGGTCCAGACAATGTCGGCCTATACTGAGGATGTGAGGTTATTCGGTCATACTAGTGTCAACAGAGGACATTACTATGGTGGGAATAACACATATTCTGTTATGCTGTTATATTCTGTTATGCTGCTACATTCTGTTAGACATGTTATTCTGATAATTCTGTCATGTTTATGCTGCTGACTATGCTACATATATTCTGCTGATTCTATTACGTTTACGTTGGATGACTATGTGATGCACACTCCAATGATTCTGTTAGGCTGAATGTACTCTGATTATATGCTGTTATTCAGTTTGATTGAACTATATAGCCTGCAGTTATGCCGTACCGTCAAGAGCACGCTCGAGACGAATTTCACGAAATGTTAATTAGCACGAGAATGTAGTAAGCAAGAGTAGTTCCCATGTCACATATTAATGCAGATAAAGCCGTTCAGATAGGCCAGATAATAAATGGTAGGGACTTTAGTATGTATGTTCACTAGAATCTCTGAGCGGCCTGAAGTCCGACATAATCTGATACGAGAATCAGGAACTAAAGTTATTTCTACTGAGAACCTACCGTTCTCATTCCCACTGTTTTATGACTTCAGGTACAGAAGATGATGAGTCCTACTTTGAGGATGCAGATGAGCCGCCAGCTGAGCCATGAGCGGCTAGGAGATAGTTAGACAGTTACATTTTGCCAGGGACATACTGAGTAGCATTCCAGTAGTCCTTGTATTTTGATGCTGTGTATTCTGGATTATGTATTTGATATTTTGATCTATGTACATATTATGTATATCTTATACTATGTGGCCTTGTATGGTGGACCCACTGGATGTATATTACAGATGCTAATTATGATAATGTTATCCGCTTTGTTATATTTGTTTTATTCCAATGCATGGCTCTATTTTGGTATTAATGTGATGCAAGCAAAAGTTTAAAATGGGTCCTTATTTTCTTGAGCAACGACTATTTTTAAATGATAAGTAGGGACTAAGGTATTCCGACCAAGTAGACAACAATTTAGTGAGCTTTGTTTACTGCGTACGGGTAAACAGTTAGCTAGGGTGTTTCAGGACTCGTATCTCATCATCATTTCTCATCATATTTCATCATATCTCATCATCATGTCATTAACCTCGTTAACTGGTCCGCCCTTTTGGGACTGGTGAGGGGGGGTGTCCGTAGATGTGCTAAGAGAAAGGATTCCTATCATATAACTACATACTCATTCCCTCGTGTTCAATTAAAATCTTTACATATTAGGTGATTAACTTCTAGTTCTCTAAGGTCGTCTTAACACTTACATAACAACCCTGTCCTCATGATGCATGACATTAGAGTCATTCTACTCATAAATCATCTACATGCAATGTTCCACATACATCATCATAAACATACCTCATACTTCATGCATTCATCATAAACATACTTCATGCAATGTTTCACATACATCATCATAAACATATCTCATGAAATGTTCATCATACATCATCATAAACATACGTCATGCATCTCATTCAGCTTCATAAGTGTTGGAAATGTGTGTCTAGGACTCGTTCCCCTTAAACTGGGAAGAAAGCTAGGAAGTTATGATCTCACAGGGCACCGCAAAGTTCGTGCTCAGTTTTGGTGAAAAGGGAAATTCGGTTGAGGACCGAAGAGATCTGCGAAGGATGGGCTAGTGAAAACAAGTTCCCGGATACCTTGTTTCGGCGCGCCATTCTGACCGAAAAAATTCGTAGATCATGGATATATGTTTAGTATATTTTTCGGAGACTCGTGTGTGGGCCAGAAGTAGTCAAACGTGACTAAAATGGAATAAGAGTTAGGATATTTAAGATAACTATAATAAAATAATATAATAATAATAATTAATTAATGATTAAATAATTAAAGGAAGCAAGGAGGGGCACGGCTATAAATGGCCCCCTGAGACAAAACAAACAAAGTTCAAAAAGTTTACTAAACTTCTTTCATTTTCTATTTTCTAGTACCGTTCGAGCACATCGCAAGAGTACTACTGGACTTCTGAAAATTTCTTGGAGCATACCTTTGCGACAAGGATTTTCTCCACTATCAGCCTACCAACTTCAAATCTGCATAGGAAGTGGGTAGCTCTAAGCCCACTGTCTATGCGGTTTATTTTATGCCTGTTTATATGCATTTTTGTGTATTTGAATGAAAAACTATTTTGTACAAACTATAGGAAATGAGTTATGAAGGTTAGATTTTGATGATTTTGATGTTTGGAAACCATAACTGTACTGACTGGATCACTGTGGAGACAAAATGTTACNGGTTAAGACCGGGTTTGTCCCACAGTTGGATTTATTGTTTGAACATAATTGAGTTCCGCGTATTATTTAATGGGGGTCCTATTGCCCAAATACAAAGAAAAACTGTGAGGAGCCAACATAAATTAAAGATAAAAAATTCTAAGATTAGCCAAGCTCCAATTCCACGGGATGCTCTTTCCGTCAAGAGATGTGAGTTTGTATGCTCCGCGTCCAATGGCTTTTTTTATTAGATAGGGGATGTCCCAATTAGGGCGCAACATGCCTAGCCCTGATGCCTTGTTACCAATGTCAGCCCTCCGCATCACAGTGTCTCCAGGGGAAAACTTTGGTGGAACCACCTTCAGGTTGTATCTTTGTGTGACCCGCCTTTTGATGGCTTCTTCTCTGATGTGCGTATCTTCCCTGCATTCTTCAATTAAGTCTATATCTTCTGCCCGACGTTGGTCATTAGATTCCGGGGAGAAGAGGTGTACTCTCGAGCTTGCCTCGCCGATTTCGACCGGTATCATAGCCTCGCTTCCGTATGCTAGTTTAAAGGGAGAGTGGGTTGTTGTCGAGTGTGGGGTGGTTCTGCAAGCCCATAAAACACTTCCCAACTCATCCGCCCATAAACCCATTGCTTTGTCGAGTCTCTTTTTTAACCCTTTCAGGATGACTTTGTTAGCCGCTTCGGCTTGACCGTTGGTCTGCGGGTGTTCCACGGAAGAGAAACGGTGCTTGATCTTGAAGCCTTGCAGGAATGCTATGAATCCTTTTTCGGTGAACTGGGTTGCATTGTCAGAAACTATTGTCTCAGGGATTCTGAACCTTGTGAGGATGTAATTCCACACGAACTTCCTGCATTGGGCGGAGGTGATTGTGGCTAGTGGTTCAGCTTCAATCCATTTAGTGCAGAAGTCAACGACCACTATGATGAACTTCCGTTGCCCAGTAGCTTGCGGGAAGGGCCCCAGGATATCAATGCCCCATTTCTGGAACGGCCAGGATGCTGTGATGGAAGATAATCCTTCTGGAGGAGCTACGTGGAAGTTTGCGTGTTCTTGACATTTTTTACATAGTCCACGGTGAAACACCCTAGCTAACTGTTTACCCGTACGCAGTAAACAAAGCTCACTAGGTTGTTGTCTACTTGGTCGGANAAGCTGCCCAGAGTATAGGACCAAGAAAATAAACAGTAGGGGATTAGTTGCATCCACACTTAGAATAATCTCTGAGCGGCCTGGAGAATAACCGAGGAATAAGAAGCCACTAGTAGAGTATTACTCACCGAGAACCTACCGTTCTCACCCCACTCGTTTATGACTCCAGGAACTGAGAATGAATCTTATTGTGCTGATGCTGTGGATCCCGGGGAGACCCTGTGAAAGGACATTTAGGTGACTTCATAGTAGATGCAGTATATAGAATCAATGTACTATTTGAACATGTGTATTGGGCATGTAATATAACTAGTATCTGGTGTGTATGTGTGTACTTAAAGGACCCGCTATGTATGTAATGTGTGGATGCACTGACTTGAACCTACCCTAATAATGGTACCGTTTGATATATTATTGTGTTGCACTCACGACTCCTATATTACAAACCATATATATGATAGTAAAAGAAAAAAAAATGGGTCCTTATTTTCTAAACCAATACTTTCGAAAACCACAAAGAGGCTACCAGGAAGTAAACAACCTAGTGAGTATTACATATGGATCGAGTGTACGGAATCGGCTAGGGGTGTTTCAAAAGGCTGGCAAAATTGCCAGGAAAGACACTCTATTGAGGGAGAAGGAGAGGCTAGTGGACGAAAAGGCTAAGCCCTTGGAGGAGATGAGGGATATGGTGGGCTCTGCTAAGGCCGAGTGTGAAGCAAGTAGAATTGAGTGCGCCAAGGCGGAGGGTAATCATAGCCATCTTATGGAGCTTTTTAATGGTCTAATCGAGGCTACCTTCGATGCGGTTATGAGTCAAGTCAAGCACGTGGCTCCTGATGCGGACTTTAGTGTTGTTTCCGCGGACCAGGATTTTAATGAGGAAGAAGGTGTTATCAAGAAATTAGCTTGAGCTCCCTTATAGTTTTAGGAATTTTTTGTAATGTTCCGCGGGCGGAATTTGATCAATATTATATATTTGATGTTTGTCTTTCCTTACTCGTTTCCTTTGCCTCTGGGGTATGTTTATTTACTGGGCTTTTGCCCACGGTTTTTGTTTGATTACGTTACCTCGGTTGTGACCGGGTTTGGTTTTTATCGTCGGTTGTGACCGGGTATACTTGATTTTTCGCGTAGTCTTTTATGTTTCCTCGGTTAAGACCGGGTTTGTCCCACAGTTGGATTTATTGTTTGAACATAATTGAGTTCCGCGTATTATTTAATGGGGGTCCNCTTGGAGAAGTTACTTCCTGGGGCGATTTTTTTACTGTAGGATTCGAATGAATTCCTAAGGGATTCGAATGAAAGCTCTTCAGATTTCAGTCGAGTGCATGAGGTTTCAATCGAATGAAAGCCTGAGAAGGATTTCAATCGATTGAATTCTCAAGGGATTCAAATGAAAGAATCAATCGAATACTAAAACCCTATTTATTCCAATGCTCACTAAAAACTTGTGTGTTTAAAGGTTCTATGGGATCCATCATGCATAGTTATGTGTACCTTTATGTAACAAGAGCATGCATCATGAGGAATGGCCGGCGTAGGAGTTAGGACGACCCTAGATCACTAGAGGCATTCGCGTAAATTTAAAGGTGCATAATTGAACCCTAGAAAATAAAGCAGAGAACTAAGGCCCCAATCACCAAGGATTCGGATGGCCTTAGTCAGAGTCAGTAGTTATATGACTAGGAAGATCCCATCCTCTTGGCACGTCTTACAGACACGCCCCTCACCAATTCTGCAAGCTGAGTTGGTCAGAGCAACACAGGTAGAGAGACCTAATTCAGACAGTATAGAGAACAGGTCAAGGCCCGAGAGAAAAGAAAGAGAACAGGACAAGTTCTGTACGAATGAAAGGGGGACCCCATTTAAAGAGAAGAGTACAGAGAAGCACGACCACGCCTGATCACGTCCAAGGGCCGGTCCCTCGCCATTCCTGTTAGGGGGATAGTTGCACCTATTGTAATCGATGATTTCCTCCTATGAGCCTTACATGGTTAGCTACCATTCCGATAAAGAGCGCTGCCGGGTCGATACAATAGTGGCAAGAAAGAGGTTGTAATCTAGGCCAAGGTTACATGGGTGAAAGGACTAAGAAGAAGGACGCTAACCCAGGTTAGCCGGTATGCGTAAGAGATTCCCAGATTTCCCTCATGCACTATATAGTCGTATGTATGATTGAAAGATTGAATGTATGAGAATATGTAAGTATGTATACCTGCTTAGGCATTATGTATATCTGTTCATGCATTATGTATCGTCAAGGGATCTACCCAAGACGAATAGTATGTCTTTAATAGCAAAGCAGAGTTAATGAGCACGAAGCCTAGGTAATATCAAGAGTAGGAATCCAATCACATAGTAACATAGATAAAGCTGCCCAGAGTATAGGACCAAGAAAATAAACAGTAGGGGATTAGTTGCATCCACACTTAGAATAATCTCTGAGCGGCCTGGAGAATAACCGAGGAATAAGAAGCCACTAGTAGANAGAAAATAAGGAGCAATTTTAAACTTTTCATTTTATATTGCATAATCACTAAAATAGAGCCATGCGTCAGAATAAACAATATAACAAAGCGTATAACGGTAAGATAGTAAAGTATCCAATACATATCCAGGTGGTCCATCAGACAAAGTCACATAACTGTATATACATTAAGTAGAATATACATCACATGTACATAAACTGAAGTACTGAATACATAAGTCAGAATACATCACATCAAAATACAAGGACTACTGGAATGCTACTCAGTATGCCCTTGGCAAAATATAAACATCTAGCTATCTCTTAGCCGCTCATGGCTCAGCGGGCGGCTCATCTGCATCCTCAAAATAAGATTCATCTTCTGTACCTGAAGTCATAAAACAGTGGGGATGAGAACGGTAGGTTCTTAGTGGAAATAACTTTAGTTCCTGAGTCTCGTATCAGATTATGTCAGACTTCAGGCCGCTCAGAGGTCTCTAGTGAACATACATACTAAACAGCCTACTATTTATTATCTGGCCTATCTGAACGGGTTTATCCACATTAGTATGTGACATGGGAACTACTCTTGCTTACTACATTCTCGTGCTGATTAGCATTTTGTGAATATACATAACCGTCTCGAGCGTGCTCTTGACGGTACGGACATAACAGCATGAACTATACATCCAGAATAATCAGAATGCATAACAGAATCCATTCAGAATACATTCAGTATAACAGAATCATTAGAGTATGCATAACAGAGTCATCAGCATAAACATGACAGAATCATCGGAATAAACATGCCTAACAGAATGTACATGTGCATAACAGAATGTACATGTGCATAACAGAATATGACAGCATAAACCTGCATAACAGCATAACTTGCTTTGGAATATGTGTTATTCCCACCATAGTAATGTCCTCTGTTGACATTAGTATGACGGAATAACCTCGCACCCTCAGTGTAGGCCGACACTGTCTAGACCTTCCTGCGGTGGGCTTCCACCTGCCGGGTGCCCCCTCGGGACGCCTCGACAGTGGGCGGATATTGTACCCCTACCTAGGCTTGCCCCCTTTCGACAATGCAAAGGCGTGGTAACCGCACACCTCCAGGTATGCCGTATCGACACCACCTGTGGCGGGCTTCCACATTCAAGATGCCTTGACCTCCTGAAGTGGGATCATAGTGTGGCTCACGTGATCACGGCCTTTTCAGCATGTGGCATATAGGCATTATCAGCATGGGCCATTTGCCCTTGTTCAGCATTGGGCATTGCCCTTTTTCAGGATTTCAGCATTTCAGCATTTTTGTACCTGCAGCATGGCATACTTGTTCCCTATGGTTCATTTCAGAATCTTTGCTTATCTCAGAGTTATTTCTAATCCTTTAACTTGCTTCAGCAAGAATGCATGAAATGCTGCACGTTCTATCACAGACTACATGAAATTCACAGATTCAGCACATATTCCTTTACATTCACATACAACATGAATTGCGTACATTTCAATTATCAATCATATCTACGACATCAAACAGCAGATTATGTGCCTCAAGAGAAGTTCCATGAAACTTTCTATTCTCAACCCGCTCAGCGAAAACTATTGTCCGCTCAGCGGTTTGAGCTATAGCGCTCAGCTCTGGATACAGCTTCGCTCAGCGATAGGAGTTCTTATCGCCCAGAGGTAAGAATCCCTTCGCTCAGCATTCTGGCAGCTTTTTAAAATATCTCCACCGACTTTTATCCTTTAAGAAAATATCTTTTCGGACTTTCCACGTGGCTTCAGTTCGCTCAGCGGCGCCAGAGCATCGCTCAGCGACCACTGGCGAAACTTGGAAACCGAATACATCATTTCTTCCATTTTCACTCCTTGGCTTCCATGGAACCCTGCATGAGTTTTACACATATTCCACACATAATAATCCTATCTAATCCAGGTCACAAGACCCTTCAGAATTGTCTTCCTAAGCCTAGCATCATTTCTAACATATATGTTCTCATAATCAAGCATCATCAATCATACACCAAATCACATAAACATCATCCACCATCAAAGAGGTGAGGAACTAGAGTTACCCACTTCCTAAAGAGCTTGTTGGTGATGGAAAAGGATGAACTTGAAGCTTGGTTACTTGAGTTTTTGCTAAGAAGTGATGGAAGCTTAGGTTATGGAATTTAGGGTTATGGAACCTTGGTTTCTTGGCTTCCACTTGAAGAGAACTCCTAGCCTTGATGCTAGCTTGCCTTCTTGATGGATTTAGGAGTGGTTGATGATGATGAGAACAAAGGATGATGGTTGAACTTTGAGTGAATATGGAGCTTTGAAGTCTTGAGAGCTTAGGAAAAGAAAATGAAACTTTGGTGTATGTATGTGTGTGTCTTCGGGTGTGTGTGTGTTTCTCGTGGAAGATAGGGTGCCGTGGGGGTTTTGGGCCTTTGGCCACCGATATTGTGATCCCGGTGTGTTTTCAGTCATGTCCGCTCATTAACTATTTATGTACGGAAGTGCTAAAAATATTTCGGACATACCGTTGTGACCTATTAATTTTCCTTATTAATATTTAAATCTTAGTTGGAATATTCTTGAATTTGTTTTCATATTAATGTAATTTACAGACTCCTGTGAGTCGTGATTAAATTACAATGAAACCCTAATTTCGATCCAAACGTCACCGGACGTCACGGGATCGCAGAATTATTATTATAATTAATATTACAGAGATAAAATTAATATTTGAATTTTATTTCATTTTCATCTCACCTTTTCCTTCTTATTATATTTTTAATTCTTTCCTATGTAACATTTTAAATGAAGGGAAAAGTCGGGTTGTTACATTCCACCCCCTTCGAAAAATTTCGTCCTCGAAATTGAAAGATAAGGATAAGTCTATACCTCTCAAAATAACTCCGGATAGGCTTTCTTCATATCTGCTTCTAACTCCCACGTCTGTTCTTCTACTTCCCCATTCGTCCATACCACTCGTACCATAGGAATCTCCTTGTTCCTCGTTTGGCGAATCTTATGATCAATAATCTTCTGCGGCATAAGCGGTAAAGACAAATCTTCTCTCAACTGTATCTGCTTTGGTTGAAGCACATGATCGGGGGATGCATAATACTTACGTAGCTAAGAGACATGAAAGACATTGTGGATGTTGGCTAGGTTCGGCGGAAGAGCTATCCGGTATGCTACCGGTCCAATACGATTTAGGATCTGGAACGGTCCAATGAATCGAGGGTTCAACTTCCGAATCTTCAAAGACCTTCCAATACCTGTTGCCGGAGTAACCTTCAGGAAGACATGATCTCCCTCTTGGAACTCAAGCGGTCTCCTTCGGTTACTTGCATAACTCTTCTGTCGACTTTGTGCCGTGTGCACTCTCTTGCGCAACAACTTCATTAATGCTTCTGTCTCTCGGGTCTCCTCAGGGCCTAGACAGCGATACTGCCTGCTGTCATTCCAACATAAAGGCGACTGGCACTTCCTACCATACAATGCTTTGAACGGAGCCATATCAATGCTAGCTTGATAGCTGTTGTTGTAAGAAAACTCCATAAATGGCAATATTTCCTCCCAGTTTCCTGGCGTGTTGACGAGCACCAAAACTTCGTTAGATTTTAGTGCGCGGCCAAATAATAATTTATAAACCAAGTAAACCCCGAAAACGTAGTAAAGGGGGTTAACCCAGGTGATTTCCCAAATAAGCAATTTAGAACCAAATCAATAGTTAAGTAAATCGGGGGGGTTTTGTTTGTTGATAACTTGAAAGCAATTAAAACGAGAGTAAAACAATAATGATAAAGGCAATATCCTGCATACGGCATTTCAAGATTAAGGATTAATTCTCATCGGTTCTTAGTTAATTATTCATGAAAGGAGATGTTGTTTATTAGTTGAGATCTCTAACTAATATGCAATTTACTTAAGAAACTACGATCGTCAATTCCTTAAGCATTTGTTAATATAGGTATTAAAACCAAGATCTCAGCATTAAGACCCATATTACTTAAGTACCAATTGCACAACCTAATCAGATCTGATTAGTTCTCCAAAAGTTCCTTAATCATAGTTTAATAAATCCTACAATCGTCAAGATTCATTAACTTAGATTTAACCTTAACCATTAACATGCAATCGCTATGTCATTAGTTAAGGGTGGAACGAGTCATGAATATTCTTTAGGCGCAAGACCTCAAATTAATCTTAATCTTGAGTTACCGCATGCAAGATATTAAGAAACTACTCCTCCATGGTTGGAGGATTAAAACTCAAAGTAAATAAAGAGAAAGAAAGAGTAGATAAAGAGAAAGGAAAATTAAATGACAATAGGAAAAGTAAATAATAAGGCAAGAGTAAAGGAAAATAGAAAGAAGTAAATGAAAGATAAAAGTAAAGGAAAAGGAAATGGAAAGAGTAAATAAACTTAACGTAAATAAAGAGAAACAAAGAAGTAAATAAAGAAACGGAAGGATGTAAATAGCAATGGAAGATTAAAGCAAATGTAAAGCAAGAAAGAGTAAATAAAGAGAATGAAAGAGTAGATGGCAAGAAGAAATGAAACAATAGAACCTGGAATTAATTCGGCAGCACTTCGTTACAAAGCTTTAAAGAAAACAAAGCACTTTAACATAGCCTAAGTGCTTTGAAATAAAATGGAAAAAGTGAAGAATATGGAAGGAAAAGAAGGGTTCTTAGGCCTAGGAGACCTTGGGGGAGGGGTGGAAGAGAATGGAAAGGAATGCCCCAAATGCTAGCCTTGGCCCCCTATTTATAGGTGTTTTCAGGGGGGAAATCGCTCAGCCATTTAGGGAAATCGCTCAGCGATTTGGCGGTGGACGCGGTTTGACAGCTGGTGCCAGCTGGCGAATTTTCTGGAAGCTGGTTCGCTCAGCGGATTGGTACTCCCGCTCAGCGAACTGACTTGCGCAGCAATCAGTAAAACTGCGATATCTTGAGCTACAGACCTCCGATTGAGGTGATTCAAATTGCCACTTAAAGCTAAGAGATAGAGCTACAACTTTGTAGTTGACATCAAATCGTGATTCAATCTCTATCATGGCTCAAAATCAATGGCAAAGTCGGTGTCAGAAATTCTCAGCTCATCTTTTAACCAAATCTTGTTGGAATTGAATTTGATCTTGCATTCCTTGGTCCAAATCTTCTCTTCACATCTTCATTGATCCTCCTAGACATTCATTCCCTGTAATTCAAAATAGAAAAACTACAAAAGAAATATTACATTCGAAGAGAATTAATACCTTATTTTGCCGTTTTCCTTAATTTCTCTCAAAAGAGGACAATGTGTAAAAACGTATTGATTAAGTATTAAACCTACACATTTTAGTATGCATTTGCTCACTTATAGAGTAATAACTTAGGGTATAAAATTGACTTATCACGTGTCTAGCGCACAAGCTCGCAACATATCTTCCAAGGTCTGAATAGTACGCTCGGATTGACCATCAGACTGAGGGTGATATGCAGAACTCAAATGCAACTGCGACCCATATGCTTTCTGAAAAGCAGTCCAAAATCTAGAAGTAAATCTGGGATCCCTGTCCGAAATAATAGAAGATGGTACTCCATGCAACCTTACCACCTCCTTGATATACAGCTGTACAAGGTTCTCCAATGAGTACGTCATCTTGATTGGGATAAAGTGAGCAGACTTAGTCAATCTGTCCACAATTACCCAAATGGCATCAACTCCTATCCGAGTACGTGGTAAACCTAAAACAAAATCCATAGCTATGGCCTCCCACTTCCATTCTGGAACCTCTGGAGGATTCAGCAACCCTGGTGGTTTCTGGTGCTCGATCTTCATCTTCTGGCAAACCAAGCACTTCTGTACCCAGTCCTCAACATCTCTTTTCAATCCTGGCCACCAAAACATCTGCTTAAGATCATGGTACATCTTGGTAGTACCTGGGTGCATCGTGAACTGACTCTTGTGAGCTTCCTGCAAGATATCCTCCCTTAAGCTGCCTTCCTTAGGCACACAAATGCGCCCGTCAAATCTCAAAATCCCTGCAGTGTCTATTGTCGCCTCTTTGATCTTACCTTCTTCAATAGCCTTACGAAACTTGCACCAAGTATCTTCTCGGCAATTCTTCTGAGCCTCCACTATCCTGTGTTTAAAATCACTACTGACCAATGTCAACCGGTTAGGTTGGCGTGCAACAGTCAGATTGAGATCACGAAACTCCTCTAATAATTTCGCTTCTTGTACCATCATATGGGCCATCTGCAAAAACTTCCGGCTCAAAGCATCAGCCACTACATTGGCCTTCCCAGGGTGATAATTGAGATTGAAATCATAATCCTTAAGAAATTCCATCCACCTCCTCTGACGCATATTCAATTCCTTCTGATCAAACAGGTACTTCAGACTTTTGTGATCTGAATATACCTCAAACCGAACTCCATACAAATAATGTCTCCAGATCTTCAAGGCAAACACTACTGCAGCCAACTCTAAATCATGTGTAGGATAGTTTACCTCATGCTGCTTCAACTGTCTAGAGGCATAAGCTATTACTTGCCGTCGTTGCATCAGCACACATCCCAGTCCAGCACCCGACGCATCACAGTATACCTCAAAAGGTTCCTGGGGATCAGGCAATACTAGTACTGGAGCGGTGGTCAATCTCTCCTTCAGCTCGCAGAAACTTCTCTCACATTCTGCGGACCAAACCATCTTGGTTCCTTTCCTGGTCAGCTTCGTTAATGGCAAAGCAATCTGTGAAAATCCCTGGATAAATCTCCGATAATATCCAGCAAAGCCCAGAAAGCTCCGTAGTTCTGTAACTGAAGTGGGTCTCTCCCAGGTTCTAACTGCGTCAACCTTACTAGGATCGACTGATACCCCTTGATCTGAAATCACATGGCCCAAAAACTGCACCTTCCTGGCCCAAAACTCACACTTAGAGAGCTTGGCATACAACTGCTTCTCTCTTAGAATCTCCAGTACTATCTGCAGATGTCTAGTGTGCTCTTCTTCACTCTTTGAGTATACTAGAATGTCATCAATAAAGACAATGACACAATCATCCAGATATTCACAGAAGATCCTATGCATATAGTCCATAAAAATTGCGGGGGCATTCGTCAATCCAAAAGACATTACCGTAAACTCATAATGTCCATAACGAGATCGGAATGCTGTCTTAGCTATATCCTCCTCCCGTACTCTAATCTGATGATAGCCAGACTGCAAATCAATCCTGGAAAAGATCTTAGCATCCTTCAGCTGATCCAAAAGATCATCAATCCTAGGCAATGGATACTTATTCTTAATCATCACCTTATTCAATTGCCTGTAATCGACGCACATTCTCATGGTGCCATCCTTTTTCTTCACAAACAACATTGGTGCTCCCCACAGTGATGCACTTGGCCGTATAAACTGCTTCCCCAGCAACTCTTCTAACTGCCTTTTCAACTCCTGCAATTCCAATGGAGACATACGATACGGTGCAATAGAAATAGGTCCAGCACCAGGCACCAAATCAATAGAAAACTCTACCCCCCGCTTCGGTGAAATGCCGGAATATCATCAGGAAACACATCTGGGTAATCCCGAACCACCGGAATATCCTTGACTTCCTGCTTCACAACTACCACTTCCGACGATGCAAAGAAAACACAACCTTGATCTCTCAACTGACAGAAATAGAGAATTGGCAACTCCTCCTCTGAAACTACTGGGCTGGTAGCCGTAGAAGGAAAAGTAACCAACTTCCTGGCACAGTCAAGAACAACCTGATTGGCATTCAACTAATCCATCCCTAGTATCACATCCAGTCCTACTAGAGGAAGACAGATTAAATCAGCCACGAACTCTCTTTCCTGCAGCTGAAAAGGACATCGCAGACATACTTGACAAGTCTTAACTGGCGGTGCAGTAGCTGTAGATACAGCAAGTGTGTATGGCAGTGTCGTAGGAGATAACTGCAACTCCTTCACACTATCGTAGGAAATAAAGGAGTGTGACGCTCCAGAATCATACAAAACAATCAAAGTTCTCCCATAAAGAGTACGCTTACCCAAAATCAAATCTTCCTTCTCCTTAGCTTCCTCAGCTGCCATGGTAAATACTCTGCCCTGACGCAAGGTGGACGGTGGCGCTACTGGACAATCTCTGAAAAAATGGCCTGTCTTGCCACACCTGAAACAAACCCCCTGACCTGCTAAACATTCTCCAGAATGTCCCCTGCCACACTTTGGACAAGGTGTACGAGGATCTGCTCGCTGCTGGGCCTCCGGCGTGCTCTGACTCGGAGTACATGGTGATGGAGATCTCATTGCTGGAGATCCTACTCTTGCTGGCCCTGCTCTGGGCTGACTCTGAGCTCTCCCTGATCCTTGCTGTGGCCTCGGCGGATACTGACCTCGGCCTCTCCCTGCAACTGCTGCCTGAAACGGTCCCCTCTTCCTCGGTTCTGTCTGGGAACTGCCGGCACCATCAAACCTTCTCTTGAATCTCTTACTTCGCACCTGGGCTAAGTCTCGATTGGCTTCTTCCTGAGTTAAATAAGTGTTTACCAAGGTGGCATAATCGCGGACACCTGACACATTCAGAAACACCTTCAATTCTGGCTTCAAACCTCGCTAGTATTTAGCACATTTCCAGCCTTCACTTGGGTGCATCCTGTACATAGGTGAATACCGGCAAAGCTTCTCAAACTTCGCCGTATACTCGGTCACCATCATGGATCCTTGTTTAAGCTCCATGAACTCTGCCTCTTTCTTATCTTGCAGCTCCTGTGGAAAATATTTGTCCAAGAACACCTCCTTGAACCTGTTCCAAGTCACCAGATCCGTATCTCGTTCAAACTGGGGCTTGGTTGTATCCCACCATTCCCCCGCTGCTCCCTCTAACTTCCGGGAAGTAAATTTAACCTTCTGCGGCTCCTTGCACGGAATATCTTCAAAGATCTGCTCTAACTTCCTAATCCAGCCATGGACCAATTCAGGGTCCATCACGCCTTCAAATACTAGTGGATTAGCGCGTGAAAAATCCCGAAACTTTGTGGCCTCAATCTCCTTAGCTGCCTGAGGAGTATTTGGAAGCAGCCATCAATGTAGTAGCTTGGGCTATTTCCCTCAGAACATCTGCAAGCTCTGCAGACTCCGGGGTACGCTGTGTATTATCCCTTCGCGGTGGCATATCTAATAAGTAGTACCTGCACAATTTCGAGGTGATCAGTCTCAATAAAGGCAAGTACACATGAACTTAGAACATACCACTTAACTGGACATACACCGTAATCATGCTCGAAAGCATAGTGCAGCTCAGCCCTCAGGCTCTTTTGGACCAAACTGCTCTGATACCAAATGAAACACCCTAGCTAACTGTTTACCCGTACGCAGTAAACAATGCTCACTAGGTTGTTTGTTGTCTACTTGGTCGGAATACCTTAGTCCATAGTTATCTTTCGAAAATAGTGGCTTAAGAAAATAAGGAGCAATTTTAAACTTTTCATTTTATATTGCATAATCACTAAAATAGAGCCATGCGTCAGAATAAACAATATAACAAAGCGTATAACGGTAAGATAGTAAAGCATCCAATACATATCCAGGTGGTCCATCAGACAAAGTCACATAACTGTATATACATTAAGTAAAATATACATCACATGTACAAAAACTGAAGTACTGAATACACAAGTCAGAATACATCACATCAAAATACAAGGACTACTGGAATGCTACTCAGTATGCCCTTGGCAAAATATAAACATCTAGCTATCTCTTAGTCGCTCATGGCTCAGCTGGCGGCTCATTTGCATCCTCAAAATAAGATTCATCTTCTGTACCTGAAGTCATAAAATAGTGGGGATGAGAACGGTAGGTTCTCAGTGGAAATAACTTTAGTTCCTGAGTCTCGTATCAGATTATGTCGGACTTCAGGCCGCTCAGACATCTCTAGTGAACATACATACTAAACAGCCTACTATTTATTATCTGGCCTATCTGAACGGCTTTATCTGCATTAGTATGTGACATGGGAACTACTCTTGCTTACTACATTCTCGTGCTAATTAGCATTTTGTGAATATACATAACCGTCTCGAGCGTGCTCTTGACGGTACGGACATAACAGCATGAACTATACATCCAGAATAATCAGAATGCATAACAGAATCCATTCAGAATACATTTAGTATAACAGAATCATCAGGGTATGCATAACAGAGTCATCAGCATAAACATGACAGAATAATCGGAATAAACATGCCTAACAGAATGTACATGTGCATAACAGAATATGACAGCATAAACCTGCATAACAACATAACTTGCTTTGGAATATGTGTTATTCCCACCATAGTAATGTCCTCTGTTGACATTAGTATGACGGAATAACCTCGCACCCTCAGTGTAGGCCGACACTGTCTAGACCTTCCTGCGGTGGGCTTCCACCTGCCGGGTGCCCCCTCGGGACGCCTCGACAGTGGGCGGATATTGTACCCCTACCTAGGCTTGCCCCCTTTCGACAATGCAAAGGCGTGGTAACCGCACACCTCCAGGTATGCCGTATCGACACCACCTGTGGCGGGCTTCCACATTCAGGATGCCTTGACCTCCTGAAGTGGGATCATAGTGTGGCTCACGTGATCACGGCCTTTTCAGCATGTAGCATATAGCCATTATCAGCATGGGGCATTTGCCCTTATTTAGCATTGGGCATTGGCCCTTTTTCAGCATTTCAGAATTCAGCATTTCAGCATTTTTGTACCCGCAGCATGGCATACATGTTCCCTATGGTTCATTTCAGAATCTTTGCTTATCTCAAAGTCATTTCTAATCCTTTAACTTGGTTCAGTAAGAATGCATGAAATGTTGCACGTTCCATCACAAACTACATGAAATTCACAGATTCAGCACATATTCCTTTACATTCACATACAGCATAAATTGCGTACATTTCAATTATCAATCATATCTACGGCATCCAACAGCAGATTATGTGCCTCAAGAGAAGTTCCATGAAACATTCTGTTCTCAAGCCGCTCAGCGGAAACTATTGTCCGCTCAGCGGTTTGAGCTATAGCGCTCAGCTTTGGATACAGCTTCGCTCAGCAATAGGAGTTCTTATCGCCCAGCGGTAAGAATCCCTTCGCTCAGCGTTCTGACAGCTTTTTAAAATATCTCCACTGAATTTTATCCTTTAAGAAAATATCTTTTCAGACTTTCCACGTGGCTTCAGACTGCTCAGCGGTAACTGCCTACTGCTGAGGGCTAAAGTTCACAGCAGTTCGCTCAGCGGTGCCAGAGCATCGCTCAGTGGCCACTGGCAAAACTTGGAAACCGAATACACCATTTCTTCCATTTTCACTCCTTGGCTTCCATGGAACCCTGCATGAGTTTTACACATATTCCACACATAATAATCCTATCTAATCCAGGTCACATGACCCTTCAGAATTGTCTTCCTAAGCCTAGCATCATTTCTAACATATATGTTCTCATAATCAAGCATCATCAATCATACACCAAATCACATAAACATCATCCACCATCAAAGAGGTGAGGAACTAGAGTTACCCACTTCCTAAAAAGCTTGTTGGTGATGGAAAAGGATGAACTTGAAGCTTGGTTACTTGAGTTTTTGCTAATAAGTGATGGAAGCTTAGGTTATGGTATTTAGGGTTATGGAACCTTGGTTTCTTGGCTTCCACTTGAAGAGAACTCCTAGCCTTGATGCTAGCTTGCCTTCTTGATGGATTTAGGAGTGGTTGATGATGATGAGAACAAAGGATGATGGTTGAACTTTGAGTGAATATGGAGCTTTGAAGTCTTGAGAGCTTAGCAGAAGAAAATGAAACTTTGGTGTATGTATGTGTGTGTCTTCGCGTGTGTGTGTGTTTCTCGTGGAAGATAGGATGCCGTGGGGGTTTTGGGCCTTTGGCCACCCATATTGTGATCCCGGTGTGTTTTCGGTCATGTCCGCTCATTAACTATTTATGTACGGAAGTGCTAAAAATATTTCAGACATACCGTTGTGACCTATTAATTTTCCTTATTAATATTTAAATCTTAGTTGGAATATTCTTGAATTTATTTTCATATTAATGTAATTTACATACTCCTGTGAGTCGTGATTAAATTACAATGAAACCCTAATTTTGATCCAAACGTCACCAGACGTCACGGGATCGCAGAATTATTATTATAATTAATATTACATAGATAAAATTAATATTTGAATTTTATTTCATTTTCATCTCACCTTTTCCTTCTTATTATATTTTTAATTATTTCCTATGTAACATTTTAAATGAAGGGAAAAGTCGGGTTGTTACACACGGAATCCCTCTGCAATGTGGGCCAATAAAGGCTTGCTCGGAGTATTTTCAACGCCAGGGTTTTTGCTCCCACGGGTTCTCGCAAGCTCCTTCATGGACTTCTTCTAAAACTCGGAGAACATCTTTTGACTGTATGCATTTCAGGAGGGGTTGAGAGATTGACCTTTTGTACATCTGCCCGTCTATGAGGGTGTACTTCGCAGCTTCCCTTCTAAGATTTTTGTCTCTCGGCTGGCAAGATGTTTCTCCGTGGATGATTCTTATCAGGGGAAATGTCCAACATTCTGGCTGGTTCCCTTGTGTTCCTGCGTAGTTAACTTCTGAAACAATAGAGAGGCGCCAAAGGGTTTCTTGTATGAGAGTCTTGTTGTTTCCCCCTGGCCACGTGCTAGCTAGTTTCGACAAGGTATCTGCCTTTTCATTTTCTTTCCGCGGAACATGCTTTATGTTGTGGTCGTCGAAAGAGGACAATATCTTTGTCACCAGCTTGAGGTACTTCTGCAGTTGAGCGTCTCTTGCTTGGTACTCCCCTTTTACCTGTGCCACTACTATTTGGGAGTCACTGCAAGTTACGAGTCTTTTTGCTCCAACATCTCCGGCCAGGTTAAGACCTGCAACTAGGGCTTCATACTTAGCTTGATTGTTCGAGGTGGTAAAGTCGAATTTGACAGCCATCTCCAATTCGAGGCCGTTGGGACCTTCAAGCATTATGCATGTTCCGCTACCGCAGATGTTTGAAGCTCCGTCTACATATAGCGTCCATTCTTTAGATTCTGTGGGTATCTGCGTTCCTGAAAATTCTATGAAGAAATCAGACATGGCTTGGGCCTTTATCGCGATTCGCGATTCGTACTGGATGTCGAACTCGGATAATTCAACTAACCAAGTCAACATCCGCCCTGCTAGGTCAGGTTTTTGAAGTACTTGTTCGATTGGTTGGTCTGTTCTTACCCTTATTGGGTGTGATTGGAAATATGGCCGCAATCTCTGCACAGAGTGTATCAGGGTAAAGGCCAATTTTTTGAGCTTTTGATATCTTACCTCTACTCCATCCAGGACTTTACTCGTGAAGTAAAATGGGGATTGGTTGCGGCCATCATCTTTGACCAGCACTGAGGCTATAGTTTCCTCCGCAGCGGGTAGGTACAGGAACAGTGTCTCGCCTTTTTCAGGCTTCTTCAAGATTGGTGGTTGTGATAGGTAATCCTTGAAGTCGCTAAATGCTTTGTCACATTTCTCGGACTAATCGAAGGAATTCGTCATCTTCAACAGCTTGAAGAAGGGCAAAGCTTTTTCCGCGGAGGCTGCCATGAATCTGTTGAGGGAGGCGATTTGGCCTGTTAGGCCTTGCACTTCTTTGAAAGATGATGATGGCCTCATGTTTACTATCGCCGCGCATTTTGCAGGGTTAACCTCAATCCCTCGCTGTGTTATCATGAAGCCTAAGAATTTTCCTGCTTCCAATGCAAACGCGCACTTTGTCGGGTTTAGCTTAAGGTTATGAGGCCGGAGTGTATTAAAGACGGTATTCAGATTGTCAGTTATTCTCTCTTCCACGGACGTCTTCACGGTCATATCATCCACGTAGACCTCAACTAACTCCCCGGCTACTTCATGGAAGATCTTGTCCATCATGCGTTGGTAGTTTGCCCTTGCCTTTTTTAGTTGAAAGGGCATTACCTTGTAAAAATAGTTTCCTGCCGGGTTATAAACGCAGTCTTCTCCGCGTCTGCGCGGTACGTGGGTATTTGATTATATCCTGCGTAGGCGTCGAAGAAAGTTAGGAATTTATACCCTGAGACGGAGTCAACCAACAAGTTGATGTTAGGGAGGGGATATGGATCCTTGGGACATGCTTTGTTAAGGTTCGTGTAGTCCACGCACATCCTTCATTTCCCTCCTAACTTTGGGACCATGACCACGTTGGATGGCCATGATGGGTACATTATCTCTTCTATGAACCCTGCTTCCTTTAGCCCTTGGACCTGTTTCTGTACTTCTCTGGCTTTCTCGGGGCTCATCTTTCTTATCTTCTGCTTCACAGGTTTGCTCCTATGTATGATGGCTAATTTGTGCGCCATGAGGGCTGGGTCAATTTCGGGCATATCTGCTGCAGTCCACGCGAATAAATCCGTGTTCTGTCTCAAGGAGATAACTAGTTTATTCTTTATTCCTTGCGGAAGGTTTTTGTTAATGCGGGTAACTTGTTCAGCGTTAAAACCTATTTGAACGGTTTCCAACTCTCCCTCTGGTTCTGGCCTCTCTCGCGGCGGCGTGTTTCCTGTTGATATTTCGGTCAGCATTACTTGTGATGCCTTAGGTTGAATTTTCCTCCTCGGAGGTTGTTGTGGGTTCTACGCCTGGAGGCTGGTGTTATAACACCTCCTAGTGGTTGCCTGGTCTCCGCGTATAGTTGCAACCCGATTATCTTGAGTGAGAAATTTCATAGTCAAGGCTGCCGTGGAGATGACGGCGTTGACTGCGTTTAATGTCGGCCTTCCCAAAATTATGTTGTACGTTGATGGCTTATCGACCACAAGAAATTTCACTCGCTCTGTTCTGGTAAGGTGCTCGGGACCTAAAGTCATGTGGAGGGAGATGTATCCATTAGGGGTGACTGTTTCTCCTGAAAAGCTTACCAAATCTTCCTGGTAGTGCTCAATATCCGTGTTTTTCAATCCGAGTTGGTCAAAATAGCTCCTAAAGATGATGCTCGCGGAAATTCCTTGGTCGATTAAGACCCACCTGACTTCTACATTTACCAGCGTGGACGGGGGTCATGTGCATGAAATCTTCACTGGTAAATGTGATATCTAGGAAGTACCTGTATCTGGGGAATTTGCTGCTGGTTTGGTCGCTGAGGTGCAAGACTTCCTGTAGGTGTCTTTTTCTCGCAGAACGTGTGGACCCACCTCCGTAGAATTCGCCTGCAATGGTATTGATTATTCTGTTTGTTTCTGTTCTCTTGTATTCTCTATCCCGCCTGTCTTCGGATGACTTTCTTTTTCCCAGAATTCCCTAGGGTAGGGTCTTCTTTCTGGTTCCCTTGATTCCATCTTCCTTTTTCTCTTTTGGATTACGTACCTTTCCAACTTGCTTTCGCAGACCCATGTCTCCACCTCATCTTTTAGATCCACACAGTCTTTTGTGCTGTGTCCATATGAATCATGAAAAGCACAGAATAGCGAGGTGTCCATACCTAGTCTAAGGTCTCGGGGAATCCGTCCTTGTACTGAATCTCTCGATACAGTTGGGTAAGGGATACGGCCAGCAGAGTATAGTTGGTATATCGCCCTTCCTTCAGTATTCGAGGCCTATCGTTCTGAGGACGGTCAATACGTGGTGGAGGGTTGTATTTTTTCCTTGGAAACTCTCCTCTTTCTCGGATAGGTCTGCTCTTATTGCTTGCATGCCTTCTTCTTCGAATAGGTACTCTTCTGCCCTTTCCTGTATTTCAATCAAACTCCGCAGAGGTTGGTTGGACAGGTTTTTCGTGAACCGGCTGCCTTTTTTGAGGCCATTTGTGAGGCCCATCAGCATTGCCTGCGGTTGTAAATCTTCAACCTGTGCGCACTCCTCGTAAAACCCGTCTAGGTATTGGTGAAGAGTTTATTCTCCTTTCTGTACGACACCCAAGAGGCTTACGACCATCTTGGGTTTTGTTCTTCCGTGGTGAAGTTGGCCGAGAAACACTCAGCGAGATCATCAAAGCAACAGATGCATTTTGGGGGGAAGGGCGTTGAGCCAGACTGTAACAACCCGACTTTTTCCTTCGAATTAAAATCCTATTTAAGGAAAAATTAAAAATATAATAATAAGGAAATTGTGAGATAAAATGAACTAAAATTCAAATATTAATTTTATTTCTGTAATATTAGTTAAAAATAATTCGTTGACGATCTCGTGACGTCTGGTGACGTTCGGATCGAAATTAGGGTTTTATTGTAATTTCCTTATGACTCACAGGAGTCTGTAAAATAAATGAATATGAAATTAAATGTAAGAATATTTCATCTAAGATTTTAATATTAACTAGGAGAATTAATAGGTCACAACGGTATGCCCGGAATATTTTTAGGACGTTCGGACATAAATAATTAATGAACAAACATAACCTAAAATACACTAAGGGCAAAATAGGAAATATACATGGCCAATGGACCAAGAAAAGCCCACGGCAGCCTTCCCCCATGAGCCACCCGAAAATTTACTTACACATATGTACCAAAGTCTTTCATTTTTATCTTCCAAAATTTCCAAGACTTATGCTTCCAAAATCCACCAAGTTTAATCATCAAAGCTTAACTATTCTCCTTTGCTTTTCATCATCATCAATCACTCTCAACATCATCAAGGAAGCAAGCTAGTATCAAGGCTAGAAAGCTTCTTCAAGTGGAATCCAAGGTTCCAAACCCTAAACTCCATAATCTAGGGTTTATGCTTTCTTGACAAAGAAGAGTTCAAGCAAGCCATCAAGCTTCAAGCTCATCATCATAATTCATTCTTAAGTCCCTAAGGAAGGCAAAGCAAGCATAGTTGGTAAGTTTCATCACTTGGTGAAGAACCAAGCTTCCATGGCCATATTTACCCTAATTATGTCAAGTTTT
>QANU01035480.1:39147-90123 GCA_003254905.1 Nissolia schottii
TTAATTTAGTTTTATAAATTATTATTTGATCGCGCACTGAAATTAACGACGTTTTGGTGTGTGTCAGTGGGTCTAGGGCGCTTTTGGCCAACCTTGAGGTTCGAAGCACATCCCTGTTAGAAGAAAACAAGAGGCAGCAAAATAAAGACCCCAAGTTGGCAAAAAGTATTACAAGAGCCGAGAGCAGCACAGTGTCAGAGTTTTCCATGGACTCAAAAGGGTTGCTATAAGTAGGTACGCAGTTGTGTGTGCCTGACATTGGTGATCTATGAAACTGAGTTATAGAAGAAGCTCACAGTACAACTTACTCAATCCACCCAGGATCGACAAAGATATACCAGGATCTTAAGGGATTCTTCTGGTAGAAGAGCATGAAGGGAGATGTGGGAAGTTTCATGATGAGGTGCCTCGTGTGTCAACAAGTCAAAGCTGAACACCACCGGCCAGTAGAAGAGTTGTAAAGGATACCCATACTTGAGTGGAAATGGGAAAGAGTCACTATGGACTTCGTGGTGGGGTTGCCTCAAATCCTCAGTGGCTATGACTCGATCTGGGTGATAGTCGACAAGATGACCAAGTCAGCACACTTTGTGCTAGTCAAGACCACCTACAAGGCCATAGACTACGCAAGAGTGTCCATCAACAAATAGTCCATCAACTTGGTGATGAGCACAGCCAACTATACAAACACTTGAGAACATGCTTAGGGAATGCATCCTTAATTTCGGAGGATCTTGACCTCCACTCACCTGAAGTCGCCAGAACTTGAACATTGACACCAAAGGATTGCCCTTGAACTGGATTGATGAGAAACTCTAACAATGACATGATAACAAACGATTAAAAACTAACAACATAAAAAAATAATACACTGTATCTCACTCTATGATGAACTCAGAGTTCTTATGAACTTGCAAGTCGTAATGTAATCAAACAATTGATGGAAAAAGGAGAATAGAAACCTCATCAAAAATTAAGAATGCGAAAAGAAAAGAAAATGATAGTGTCTTTTGCTTCAACAATTAAGTTCCAAAACTTCATGAACTCTTATCTAAGAAGAAAAGAAATCTCCCATGCTGCTTCTATTTTTGTCACGGATGAAGTCGTTGAATCCCCCCCCCCTCTGTTTATAATTTCATTTAATCCATGGAAAGGGAATTGTGGCTTGGCGAATTAGGAAATCCTAATTTCCGAAAATTGCAGCAAGGACCGTGATGGCAACAGAATATATACTCAATTTTATATATAATAGGTTATAGGTTATAAGCTTCCACGAAGGCAAATCATGGTTTTAAAATTGTTGACATGCTAACTACATATGTATATATAAATAGAACGTGCTGCAGCTTTGCTTGTATGCATATACTTCTCCTCCCTTTTTATTTTTAGCTAAGCTCCAATAAATTAATAATAAATTTTAAACTGAATAAAAGTAGGCTATTTGAAATTCAATATTTTATTGTTTTTTACTAATAAATTAAATTAACCTAAAAATTACCAAAACATTAGTTAAATTTTTAATTGTCTCATTTAAAATTTTTAAGTCATCTTATTTTATCTCTTAAGAAAAATATCTCATGTCATACTAATATAACTCAGGTATTATAGGAAACTTTGCTCAACTCCCCTCTTCCGACGAGGTAAAGTACAGAATAGCATTGCTGTAATTAGGAGAGAAAAAATTTGCCCCATATGAGAAGATTATCCAAATGAATGCCCAACGCTGTGATAAGTAGAAACACCACCAACTAAAGGAAGATTTGGTGGAACATATATAGCAATTCCGCCATGCTCGTCAAGGCTAATTTTTAGTTAAATTTCAATTACGCAGTGTTGTTGATCATGTTTCAATTATGCATTGTTATTAATCATATAATTATTTTTAAAATATATCAAGGACTTGTTTTAGTTGAACAATATTTGTTTGAATTTTTTTTATATTTTAACTTTTTTTAAAATAAATGGACCAAATATTTATCTGCAATTTAAATTATTAAACATTTATTTTGAAAAAAATCGGTGAAGTTAATTTTATATTTTCATCCCATCTAAAAATAAAATAACATAATACAAGATATTAAAATAAAGTATTTCATAAATAAGTTATTTTTTTAATTTAAAAAAAATGTGAGAACATAATGGAGACAAAAGTTGGTCCCTCCTATAGGAGTGAAAAGTCCTACTCTTGGTCCCTTGATGCTTTTATGATGCAATGTTGAGTTAATTGAGATGATGACAATGATGGGGCTAAACGTGAGATTCAAAGGGAGACCAGTTGGAGATGCTCTTAATCGTATTAATTCTTATATTATTCAATGTATCAAATATGACATGAAGGGCTCGTTTGACAGACTTGATAGGACAAAGTCTGATAGAATTAGGTCTAATAGTATAAAATTTGATTGTATAAGGTCTGACAAATTTTTAATATTACGTTATGTTTGGTATGTTAGTGCATAAAATATAGTGTTATCTTATATCATATCTTTGTCACTTTACAAATAATTTTAATTAAAATAAAATATTTGATAAAAATAAAATAACTATAAAATATTAAATTTATTAATTAAGAAAATATAAATTTAAAAATTTATTATTAATAATTACATTTATGGTCAATATTCACTAATTTTTACTATTTAAAATTTTAATTTATAAAAATAATAATTTATATTAATTATTTAAAACTAAATTTAATATAATATTAAAATATTTATGTATTAGATATCATTATTTTAAAAAAATTATTATGTATAATCATATTTATATTTAGAATTTATGAAGGTATTGTAATAATGAATAAATGCTGTTACGATCGAATACTTATTTTTATACTATATATAATTTATTTAAAATAGATATTTATTAATAAATATTATTATAATTTAATCAATTAATTACTTATCTTAATTTTATTTATTTTATGGTTCTTCTTTTAGTATCCATGTTTTTACAACAATATCGATACCTCTTTATGTTTCAACATATTTATTTTTAGGTTTAAAATAATAAGTATTTAGAGTCAATGAGACATGCGACTGATTCTTACCTATAGATAATCATATGGTACTAATACCCTTGAATTTGATCAGGTACCGGAATAATCCCCTTATTTCATATATTACATTATTTATTAATATTAATTAAATAATATTTTTTATTATTATATTATTTAATTTTATTTAATAAAATAAAATAAAATAAAATATTGAAAGAGATTTATATGTTAAAAGCTAATAATGTTTCATCAAGTTTTCTAGGCAAGAATAAGACTTAGTTGGGTAAAGTTTTTGATGAGGTGCTCTTATTCTCAAAAAGTACAAACCAATTTTTTTGTGTTTGATAAATAGAAAAGTTGAAGAGCTTTTGCTCCCATTTTTTAGAGTAAGGAGTGCTTTTGGAAACTCTAAAAGAGGCAGAGCTAACTTTGACACTTCAAAATTTTAAAAAAACTCAAATAATCTTAAATTTTAATAATTTTTCAATTTTATCATTCAATAATTAATGAAACATTAAAATAGAAATGATCTTTTACTACTTATATTTATTATAATTATTTTATATTTTAAGAGCAATTCAACGATATATTTATCAAACATCATTATGAGGTTGACAAAAATGTTTGTATTATTTTATCTAGGGGCCTGTCAAACTGGCTAGCTCGGTCCGTTTAACTCACGGTTTAAACAAGGTTTTTTTTACTATTTGCAGGTCGGGGTTTTATACGTTTGAGTCTTCCATTTAATGTAAATAAACAAATTAGTTCGCAAGTTATGCCTATTTTAACACTAAACGGGCCAATTTGACCTGCGGATTAAACTGGCTATTCATGAGTCGAGTTATATATGTTTGATCCGTCCATTTAACTAGATAAACAAGCTGGGCTCACGAGCAAAACTTATTTTGACAGCTCTAATTTTATCCAAAAATATTACTATAACTTTTAAAAAACTTAGAAATCTCAACAACTTTTAGAAAGTCATAACATTACCACATCGACTTATAAAAGAATTATAATGAATGTGATATATTAGCTTATCCTCACTTGTGTGGTGTGCTAAACATGAACAAATTGAACCAGTTAATCACTTTCGTATGTGCCCAAACAGTATTGTTACCTTCACAAAACGGCGTCGTACAAACTGTAGGATCGACAATGCGCACACACATTCGAAGCGCGTGTATAACAAATGTCCATTAACAATGGAAAAAGCCCAGAGCGTTAAGCCCACGTAACTCTATTGCAAGTGGGACAGTATCAGATTCAAACAGACAATTGGGGCATGTGAGGAAACCCGAAAGAAAAAGGAGGGCAGTTTCGGAAGGAAAAATGTCACTTCACGGGTATAAAACCATCCAAACCCTAGTTTTCATTTCTCACTGCTTGTTTCCCCTATCGCTCAGTCTGTGTTTCTGCGGCTGAGGATTCTGAACGAGCAACATTCGACTCTCTTAGGGTAACGATCTTCTGCTCTTATTTCTTCAATCTGTCTTATTTTTCATGTGCTTGTAATGTTTCTTATGATGTTTCTTCAAATTCTTTGCTTGTTTTTCTGTTTTAAAGTTGTGTTTGCTGGTGTTATTGATACGATTTGTGTGTCGAACCTCTGGGTGTTTTCGCCATGAATCTTCTTGTTTCATTCACAGATCTGATGCTTTTTGTGTTGAAATCGTGGTTGTTCCCTTTGAAAAGCTGAGTTTATGCTCTTTTTTGTTCTGTAATCATGGATCTGTTAAGTTATGAAGGATTTTGTTCGGTGGATTTGAGTTTGCGTGTTTGATTGACTTGTTTTCGTATTATAACTCATTTCGGTTTTTAATTAAAAGGTTCTTATTATATCCTTTGATATATGTAAACCTGCTGCTTATTGATAGGTTTTTTGGACTGTTTACTATATGTCAAGTTTTGATCTGTTTTATTCTTTTACTATGTTATAATATGAAGTCTGCTATTTATGATTATATGCAAATATAAATGGATCCAGTTGATTTTTTTGATCTTGTTAATTGAAAAACATGAGTATTATTCTGTATGTTGTGTGGAAGGTTTGATATCTCTGCTTGTATTTACCTTCTGTATGGCTTCACTTTTGTGTTTATGTGAATCGCAGTATGCAAGTGTTGTTAGTTGGATTCCTAATAATGCTTTTGTTATTTATTTTTGTATGGCTTTACTTCTTTGTATGTTATTCACTGTATGTAAATGTTGATATCTCTGCTTGTATTAACCTTTTGTATGGCTTTACTTCTTTGTATGTTATTCACTGTATGTGAATGTTGTTAGTTGGGTTCTAAATGATGTTTTTGTTATATTGGTTATTGGTTGTAAATGAGATCTGACCTGCTAATGTTTGAATTAACTCCAGTTTTAAGACATCATGGGTAAGGAGAAGGTTCACATTAACATTGTTGTCATCGGACATGTTGACTCTGGGAAGTCAACAACCACTGGCCACTTGATCTACAAGCTTGGAGGTATTGACAAGCGTGTTATTGAGAGGTTTGAGAAAGAAGCTGCTGAAATGAACAAGAGGTCATTCAAGTATGCTTGGGTGCTTGACAAGCTCAAGGCTGAGCGTGAAAGAGGGATTACCATTGATATTGCTTTGTGGAAGTTCGAAACCACCAAGTACTACTGCACAGTCATTGATGCACCTGGACATCGTGATTTCATCAAGAACATGATCACAGGAACATCCCAAGCTGACTGTGCTGTCCTTATTATTGACTCAACCACTGGTGGTTTTGAAGCTGGTATTTCCAAGGATGGACAGACTCGTGAGCATGCCCTGCTTGCTTTCACTCTTGGAGTCAAGCAAATGATCTGTTGTTGTAACAAGGTATAAGTCTTACTTTTCGTTGTATTAATTTATTTGCTTTTGATAGTTTTATTGTGTATTGTGGAAAAATTGCAGATGATTGACTTCCATTTTAATCTGTTTTGACAGATGGATGCTACCACCCCCAAGTACTCCAAGGCTAGGTATGATGAAATTGTGAAGGAAGTCTCTTCCTACCTTAAGAAGGTTGGTTACAACCCAGACAAGATTCCCTTTGTTCCCATCTCTGGTTTTGAGGGTGACAACATGATTGAGAGGTCCACCAACCTTGACTGGTACAAGGGCCCAACACTCTTGGAGGCCCTTGACCAGATCAATGAGCCCAAGAGACCCTCAGACAAACCTCTCAGGCTTCCCCTCCAGGATGTGTACAAGATTGGTGGGATTGGTACTGTACCAGTTGGACGTGTTGAGACTGGTGTCTTGAAGCCTGGTATGGTTGTGACTTTTGCTCCCACTGGGTTGACCACTGAAGTTAAGTCTGTTGAGATGCACCATGAGGCTCTCACTGAGGCTCTTCCAGGCGACAATGTTGGATTTAATGTAAAGAATGTTGCAGTCAAGGATCTGAAGAGAGGTTATGTTGCCTCAAACTCCAAGGATGACCCTGCCAAGGAAGCTGCCAACTTCACATCCCAAGTTATTATCATGAACCATCCTGGTCAGATTGGAGGTGGATATGCACCTGTGCTTGACTGCCACACTTCTCACATTGCTGTCAAGTTTGCTGAGCTCTTGACCAAGATTGACAGGCGATCTGGTAAGGAGCTTGAGAAGGAGCCCAAGTTTTTGAAGAACGGAGATGCTGGTATGGTTAAGATGGTTCCAACCAAGCCCATGGTGGTTGAAACTTTCTCTGAGTATCCTCCTCTTGGTCGTTTTGCTGTTAGGGATATGCGTCAAACCGTTGCCGTGGGAGTCATCAAAAGTGTGGAGAAGAAGGACCCAACTGGAGCCAAGGTCACCAAGGCTGCCCAGAAGAAGAAGTGATTGAATGAACCTTGATGATTTTGGTAGTACATGTGATATCATGTCTACAGAACACAGTCGTTCCTTTATAATTTATCCTTGAGTCGTAGTAGGTTCTCTGTTTTGTTACCAGTCAACTTTGCTAGTTTCTGCCGAGTTTGTGTTTTCAAGACTTTTCTTGATCCGCGGTGGTCAATTTTCATTCCAGCATGTTTTATTCTAGTGTACTATTTTTGCTTTGACGCCAGGAGTCCGTGTCTGTATGAGAATTCTGTTTTCTCAAGCGGCTTAGGGTTTTAGTCTGTTCCTTTGCTGCTAAGGGATATTTTGGTTTCATTTAAATTACAATTAAGTTTTCGTCATATGGTTCTCGATTTCTGATGTCAGCCTCTTGAAGCTAACCGATAGTTTGACTTAGTTATTCACACTAACTATTGGCCATACTTGTTGAGGCAAGGATATGGTGTGTGAAATGGGTGCTGGGCGTCTACTATTCGCGTTGTTTACGATAGTGAGATAAGTTGGATGTGTCATGTTGAGCAATATCACTCCTGCTGGTTATTCTGTTCCTTTCTTTTAAACAAGGTCACCTAAAAAACTCTGAAGTCCCTAAAAAGCTGTGGATGTGTCTTTCTCGGGCACTCATGGCATCTTTTTTAATTTTTATTTTTAGCCAGTTGACCTTTATTTTTATAAGGCTCGACTATTGGTGGTATGCACAACAGGAAGGAAGAGACTACAAAGAGAATTTTTCTCCCACGGTTCGATTTACCATTATACTGGAGTACGTCTAATTTTAGCTATAGTTGTTCGTATAGATATTGAATTACATCAAATGGATGTAAAGACTGTCTTGCTTAATGGAGAAATAAATGGAGAAATTTAAATGGAATGGCTTGAGTATTTCATTCAAAAAGGCTAAGAACATAAGGTAGCGGCAGATATATTTTCACAAATATGTGATATTTAGTGGTTTTTGAGTGAAGACAATTGTGTATGGATCAAAAGATCTGAAAGCAAGTTTGTGATTATGACATCAGGCGTTGATGACATGCTCATAGATGGAAATGATATGGGGTTTGTCAACAAGGTAAAGACCTGCTTGTCATCGGGATTTGAGAGATTTTAAGAGATCGTTCTGAGAATCTATTGTATATCTCGTAACAGAATTACATTAGAAAAGTTATTGAGTGATTTGGTATGGAAAATTGCAATCTTATCAATAGCCCTATTAGTAAAATCCAAGCCTTAAGTTCCAAAATGCGCCCTAAGACTAATCAAGAAAGAGAACACATGAGCCAAACTCTTTATAGGAATGTAGTCAGATGTTTGATGTATGCCATGAACCATGATGTGTACTAGACTTGATATCTGTTAAGTCGTTGGCTTGGTGAGTAGACATCAAACCGAACTAAGACTAGCACATTGGCAAGTAGTAATGAGGATCATCATGAGATATCTAATGAGAATTGATGATTAGGTGCTTTGTTACTAAGGAGACAAAGATTTGTAACCGAGAGGATACGCTAATGTTGATCATGGAGGAGACTTAGATGAGCGAAAGTCCACGTCAAGATATGTTTTCTTACTTAGTGATGACGCCATATCATGGAGTAGTAAGAAACAATCATGTGTATTGCTGTTCGTGTAGGCATGAAGTACCTACCTACTAAGGAAATGTTAGAAGATCCATTGACTAAGACTTTACCAAGAAATATATTTATGGAACACACTCAGTCTTAGTGATTGTGTACATTTTAGAGGACATCATCTATTTTTATTATTTTTTCCATTGTTCACTAAGATAGTTATTAATAAATTTGATTTTCATGCATTCATATATGTTGTTGAGTGTTTTATATATTCTTTGCTTATTTATTTGTGAAGTATGTCAAGTAGACACAATGTTATCCTTCTAAGATAGGTAACACCTCCATTACTTAGTGATGATGGAGATGAGACATAATTTTAAGTAAATTATCAAAAGAATAATTTGAGAGTATATATTCATAAAATCATGAATGTAATCTAAACAATAATACGAGGTCATTATAATTGTTATCGTGGTGAAAGTGCCCACAAGTCTACTCTAGAGGCTAGATGTGAGTTCAAGGTATTTTGTAGATTAGGGAACTCCAGTTTGGATACTTGTGGTTAGGGTGTTCAGCAGGTCGAGTAGACCCATGTACCTGATGGCCCAAACTGACTTGAAGGCTTTTGGGAGGGGTTAGGTCAAGTCTCAAGTAAAAACTGATTGACGCATCTATCAATGGTTGGGTAGCAGGTGGTGGTTTATAAAGCTGACCCAATTCGACCCAAATTACTTATAATATAAATTAATTTTAAAAATAATTGTTATAAAATTAATTTATTGGGACTTTTAATAAAAAATAGATACTTTAATATATATATATATATATATATATTAAAAAATAAGTTTTTTTTCAAAAATAAATAAATAAAAAAATTGAAAGGGCAACTCGAGACCCGACCTTACCTATTGATTAGTGAGTCTAGTAATGTACCTAAAAAAGTAGAACAATCGAGCTGACCCGACCCAATGGCTTGGGGTCAGGTTAGGTCATTTTTCTTGTTGGGTCCCCTACTTGTGGTGTCTAAATTATTTCTGTACAATATTTTTTATAAGATATATAAACATACGCTCCAAGGAAAAAGGGAATATATTGTAGCACATGTTTCATGTCATGCGTGCAATCGTTGACCATTTGGGTTACATTAGTGTGATCTCAACTTGTGTGAGACCTAGAGCCTTAGCGATGGATCTACTTATATATCCTCATACTTTGATCAAGTACTTGAGATTCAATTTTATATTCTCTATCTTAGGTTGTTGCCAAAGGATCATGTACATTGATTCGGTCTAGCAGGACATGTCCAGAAAAACGAGTTGAATGGCCGTTAAAAGGACTATATGAAGAGAAAGATCATTTACCAAATCTCATTGGTCTGTATTCAATATTATATACCAATTATGACTTGTGAGTCATGATCATGATATAAGATACTATAACGAATGAGATCTTGAAAAGATATCTTAATGTGATTCAAATGATCTAGGGCACTTGCATAATTTTTTTTTATCTATTTGCAGGTTTGCATTTGACGAGAGACTATATATTCCGAACAAGTGTGTAACATTAAAGCTGTCATAGTATGCTGGTCGTACAACCTACTTTCCCTGTATGAACATTTGCAATTTTAACAAGAATTTGTTTCTTGGCTAGAAGGTACATGAACACTCCCATTATGTATGAGTGGGAGATGTTGGAATATGTGGAGTCCACCATATGGGATGCTAAATTATTCAATATAACTTAGGAGAATGCTAAGGGCAATATAGTAATTTGCATAATTACTATCTAACCCTAGTTTTCTCTCTTTGTTGGTGACAAATGTAATCAATGAATGGTATTTAGGTTGTGGAAGCAAGGGATTCATCTAACACACTGTGAGAATCTCAAATGATCAATGATTCCAATTTTGCTTTAGATATACTTCTGCATTAAGGAGAAACCTATAAGTCTCCCTGATCTCAATTTAATATCGAAACTTCATTTTTCCTTTAGGGTGTGGTTTCAAGGTTAGAATTGACTAGCTCCTCACCACTTTTAATATCCCTTGCCACGAGACAAAGGTTGACCACTTCATCATCGAAGTTTATAGATGAATCATTGTCCTCCAACGCTATCTATGCATTTTTTTTCCTTCTCTTCTTATTGAAGGACCTCTTCTCAAATCTCTTCACATTCTTTTGGTATATTGGACATTCTATTTTCACGTGACCCGATATTTTACATTCATAGCATTTCAGAATTGATGGTGATTCTTTCATTGGGGTTTCGCCTTTCTTTTTGAGAATTCTCCCAAAACTATTCACATGGAGACTCATGTTTTCATCACCGAGTTCCACTCCATCGAAGCAATCATCTCCTTCTTCATCACTAGGTTGAAGAATGGATGATGTAACTATAAAAGCTATGTGTTACTTAGAGGCTTCAATGACTCAAGAGGGGGGTTAAGGGGGGAGGGCAATAATTGAGTTCCCAATAAAAAATTTTCTACATTAATTTTCAAAAGCTTTTGAAAAATAAATGATAAAAATTACAACAATGGAACTAAAACATTTGTTAAACAACAAATAAATAAATAAAACATGTTTAGAAAACAAATTGTCGTAGCAATGAAAACATTTATATAAAAAACAAAAGTGTTTTTAACAAAAAAAATTAAAGAGATAAAGGAGAAGGGTATAGCGCATAGATTTATACTGGTTCGACCACCACCATCTTGATCTACGTCCAATACCTAAGAAATGGCCAGGATTTTTCACTATCTCACAAGTTTTCACAAGTACTTGAAAACTTTTACAACGCAATGTTCCTTGCACACTCAAGAGATCTCACCCTTTGTGTTCAGACACTTCCAAGGGCTCCTCACCCTTAATGGTACTTCTAAAACACTCTCTAGAATGTGAAAGGTCCACAAACCTTTCTCAATTATCACAAGGATATAAATAATTCCATTTTTCCGAACAGTAGAATACACAAAAATAGCCTAGAAGCTCTCACAATATTATTTTCTCAACCGACCAAGAGTGCAACGATGATTATAATAAGAAAGCTTTTATAATGCTTTTTGCATGATGGAATGATTCAACTCGTGCATACCGAGTCCTATTTATCGACTCAAGATTCAATATAATTGTTGCATAGTTGGTGTAATTGAACCAATTAGGAGTATGAAATTTTTGTTCTCTGAAACCCAAATGGATAACAAATTTTAAATTAAAATCATGATAACAAAATGAATAAATTCTTCACCTTTGTGAATCAATTTAATAAAAATTAATTTAAGATTTTTATAATTTTTTTAATAACCATAAATTGATTCTGAATAACTATGAATTGATTCAATCCAACTTATTTTGTCAAAAACATGTTTCAAAAACCTTATAACATGTCATGGCGTGTTATTAAAAAATCTCTATGCAATGCATGTTCAAGGATCATTTTAAGACAATTCCCTTTAGAGAACTTTTAACACTAAGCACTGGATCTTAGATGATGACTAAAAAGATCACTTGATGCGATTTTTTATACCTTTTGTCTTGATCTTTAATATTTTTGCATCTTACTTTTCTATCATTAAATTCCATGGTGAAGGACTTGAGTCCGTGATCCACACTATGCTCCTTGTACTCTTGTTAAACTCGTCATTTAGACTAACCTAGCTAGGGCCATATCATGCTCTTGAGCTTACCAAAGAGGGTGGCAAGCCTCATGGTCTTCAAGACCATTGTCATCACCTTTATTTGTCAACTAGATTCTGACCTGTGCAATGTGCGGTCAAATAGAATTATTGAAATGAACATTTTATTTATTTAGAATTTTTTATGGGATTTATTATTTGGAATGTTATTTAGATTAATACATAGAAATAATTAATAAATGAAACTTTAAAAATATAAAGTCTATTAATGATGTCTAGGTTAACAAATTTACTGAAATGAATTTATTCTTTCTTAAAATTTCACACCCTTACAATAGGGTTGCAAAAAGAACACCCAAGTTAAAAAAAAAAAAAAAAAACCACCACATACTATGGTATGTGGAGCCTTTTGTGTTGTGTTTTTCTCTACTTAGTTTTATAGTGAACTTGTTTGATGGTCATATTTTTCTTATCGTAAAGACGTAATAATTCATTGTTCTAATTTATACTACAAGATATTAGTGTAGAAGAATAAGATCATAAGAGAATTTAAAAGACCGACTCAATTCAACTTCCATATAAATTTTGAACTCCACATACAACTTTTTTTAGTAATACTACAATGAAAAGTTGGTAAGAGATGAATGAAGCCTATTACTTGTCGTCTGGTGACATAATTATCTGATGTGTGGTGATGGTATGCCATGAATTTTGTACTTTAGAAGAGATGAATGGAGACTTATCTCACATTTTCTAAATTAAATGTCATTGTGAAAGCTTCCGATAGAAAGATCAGAGTAATTTTTTGTTCTGCAAATGATAAGAAAGCTTGGTATTTTTCCCATCCTTATAAAGAACATAACTAAAGGTTCATTGGACATCAATTTCGTCCACACAATTTACAATAATCCATACATATAAATGTCATAATTGGCATTTTTTTACCCTCAACCCCCTAACTCAATTAACTTAAGATAACCCTAAGTTATAGCAATTCATTCACAATCCTATCTGGTTCACTTAAGTCCGTTCAATATCATGCAGACACCTTCCATCTTGAAACAAAAAGCATATAAATATATTATTGATCGCTTTAAAACATACATACTTTTCATTCATGAAAAATATCAAGAAGGTTCTCTGAAACGTATTCTCTAGCATATTTTTCAGGCTCCATCTCTCACTAAGCTCGTAAGTAACCATTACAAAACCATGTCATAGATAAATCACCTAAACATTTGAATTAAAGTAAAAAAATATACCTTCAATGTGTTTGTGTGTGTGAACTTTTTCTCTAGAATAGAAGTTCTATGATTCCTATCTCTTGAATGAAACTTTATAATTTCATTCATATTAACACTTTAAACATAGAATGTATTTGCTTTTCCAACCTCTAGAAACCTTCGCTGCAATCAAACATGAACTCTTTAATTACTAATATTTTACGTTAACATCAACATTTTATTTGGTAATGTAAGTTTATGTCTATGAGTTAAAAATTATTTTCAGGTTAAAACTCAAGAAAAACATCGTACAAAAGGATTTTTCAAACTCATATGTAGGAAGAAAGAAAAGGCTTTGTACCTTGTTGAGTGTAAAGTTCAAAATAAAGGCAAACAAGAGGGAAAATATAGAACAACAAACAATATGAAGTTGCCAACTCTGACATAGATCTTAGGAATCCACTCAATATATAAGCACCTAAAATAGTGCAATCTCCTTTTTGTAGTGTCCTATCCATACCTAACTTGCTTAAATCTTTGCCTTTCTTACTCATCTTCAACATAATCATGATATATAGTCATTGTAGGATAATTTTAAAAAAAGAACTTGTTATGCTCAATATTTTCCTTTAACGGGAATTTTAGTTATTTAGGAAATTTGAAATTAGAACATTTTAGATAATAACTGAAAAGAAAATCAACCACAAGGAAACAATGACAATTGGAGCACAGGTCCACAAGTGCAACAATAGATCTTTTTTTTTAAAATAAAGGCAAACTTAATGAGACTAGCAAAATAAAACACAAAATTCATAACACCAAATACAAATTCAAATTGGATAGTAGCCAACTCTTAATCATTAAGCATCACTTAATTGACTCCTTGAGTTCCCATCTTTCTGTGTGAAATTCTCTACTCTTATCATGGGTGAAATTTTGGACAAGTACATATGCAACCAAGCACCATAGAGGCCCCTACAATTATTCATTAGTGCTGATTGTATCATAGCTAAGCTCTTTAAATTTTTGTCTTACACAAGCCCCCTTTCGATACATTTTCTATATCAGATAGAAAAAGTTATCCCCTTTTAAAGGCCCTACCTAGATCAATCATTAGCCCATCATGCCCCAATTCAGTATAATGTGCTTATGCTTTCGATTCGTTGTTGCTCCATATAACATCCTTATACAAAAGAATATGCATGTTTAGCTTTCTTCTACTCTATCATCTCCATTGACTATATCCATATAAAAACTATAATGCCTTAATCTTAGATTCAAGCTAATCATTGACGGTGAATTTTTGAGATTGCCTTGGTTTGTGATTGGATAGTCTGTGGAGGATAACGGTGGTGATGTGACACTGTGGCGAAGAGAGTAGTCAAAGCTGTGGTGGATGACACAATCGAGGTTGAAACACCCTAACTAACTGTTTACCCGTACGTAGTAAACAATGCTCACTAGGTTGTTTTCTACCTGGTGGGAATACCTTAGTCCATTGTTATCTTTCGAAAATAGTTGTTTAAGAAAATAGGGACCAATTTTAAAACTTTTCCTTTGACTCAATTATTTAATAAAATAGAGCCATGTGTCGGAAAGAACAAATATAGCAAGGGTAAATGTAACAACCCAATCTTTTCTTAGTAGAAATTTCCAGAATAATTGCTCGTAGAACCTTGGTATGAGTAAGTGTGTGGAAGTCTATAGGAATTATTCTGTTGAGTTGTGATAAATTTTGACGACACTCAAATAATTCTTACTGACCCTCAAAATTGGATGATGAGGTTTAACTGGTTGTTAGACGGAGTTCTGCGGACTTTCGGATGATTCCGCAGACACTAAAACGGCTCCGTTTTGCATGTAGAATTGAGCAGAGAGCCCGAAGTCTCTGGAAACCCACCAGTACTAGGGAAAAGTCTCAGACACCTTAGGGTGGTCCCACGACCCTATTGGGAAGGTTGGGAAAGAACGAAACTGCGAGCCGAACAGTGGTCGGCAGACACAAGAGCGTAGAAACAGGTCGAAGGTATCTGTGAAAAATACTCTCCGGAGGAAAATTCACAAAAACCTTCTAATATTAATATTCCTAGGTAGAGGGAAATTAGAGGAACGCGACGATACAAGAAGAATATTTTTCGAACGACCGTGTACGACGCACTGACACTGCGAGCGATAAACCACGAGCGAAACGGAACCGGGAGAAGTCAAAATTATGGGCAGCCCACGTGAGAGAAATCAGCTGCAAGGAAAATAATTTTTTAATCAAAATACTATTCATGATGTGACCTAAAGAATATCTTCCAAATTAATTAATTATAAAAGAAATTAAAAAGGGCAAAATTGTAATTTTACATAGGAGCAAAAAGGTAAATTTGTGGGGCAGCTTCTTGGCTATAAATAGCCAGCCCCATAATCAGAAAAAAATTAGAAAAATTGCTATCCTAGGGGAAACTCTATCCGTTTGCCCAGAGACTCTCTGCAGACACTTCACCAGGAAGCCTGGATCGCGCCCGGAGCTCGGAAAACGACTCTCCCACCCCTCTTCCACCACCAAGCAGCCCTCTAGAAAGTTGGTAACTCTAGTTTTCTCATCCCTTTGGTGGATTGATGCTTGGTTATGTGTTTATGTGTGTGCGTATGTGTATGTTTTTATCATTGTATGTATGATTAGAAACCTATGCTAGGAGTTAGGAGATGATTCTGAAGGGCCCTGTGGCCTGAACTAGATAGGATTTTGATGATTAGAATATGTGTGAAAACCTCAAGGAGTAACCATAAGAAAAGGAAAAGAGAAAGGAAAGAAAACAATTTCAGATTCGCCAGTACCCGCTGAGTGGCTCTTGGTACCGCTGAGCGTCATGAACCGCTGAGCGGCCCCAAGTCATCGCTGAACGCTCTGGTTCAAACAGCTGAGCGGCCCTAAGGTACCGCTGTGCGGTCTGAGACCAGAAATGGTTATGGATACTGTTTTGAGGCACATAGTCTAACACTCAATGCTGTGACTGTAATTTGTAACTGAAATATGTGAAGTATGTGCATTCCATGCATTTTATGATAAGGAAAGTTAAAGAATTAGAAGTAAGTATGCAATAAATAAAAATTATGAATTGAACCATAGGGAACAAGTCGTAACATGCTGCAGATACGGAAGGAATGAGAAATGCTGAAAATGCTGAATGAAAAATGATGAAAAATGCTGAGGCCGTGATCACGAGAGCCAAATAACGAGTCCATTTCAGTAGGTCAGAGGGACATACTGAAGATGGAAGCCTGCCACAGGTGGTGTCGATATGGCATACCTGGAGGTGTGCGGTTACCACGCCTAGCACTGTCGAAAGGGGGCAGGCTAAGGTGGGGGTACAATATCCGCCCACTGCCAGGGGGTCGAGAGAGGACACACGGCAGGTGGAAGCCCACTACAGAAAGGTCGAAAGAGGGCCTACACTGGGGGTGCGAGGTTATTCCATCATCATAGTGTCGGAAGAGGGCACTATTATGGTGGGAATAACATATATTCCAACATCATGTTCATTCTGATATGCATGATTATATGTAACTGCTATTCTGTAATTACCATCAAGAGAACGCTCGAGACAGCTACGTATGTACACGTAATGTTAATAAGCACGAGAACGTAGTAAGCAAGAGTAGTTCCCCTATCACTTAGTAATGTAGATAAAGCCGTTCAGAACCTTAGGCCAGATAATAATCAGTAGGATGTTTAGTATGCATGTTCACTTAGAAATCTCTGAGCGGCCTGAAGTCCGACCTAATATGACACGAGACTCAGGAACTAAAGTTATTTCCACTGAGAACCTACCGTTCTCACTCCCACTGCCTTATGACTTCAGGTACTTATGATGACTCATATTTTGAGGATGCCGACGAGCCGCCTGAGGAGCCATGAGCGGTTGCCACCGGATATGGACCAAAGATAGCCGGATGCCGGGATTTTTGATCAAGGGCATGCTGAGTAGTGTTCTAGTAGCCCTTGCATTTTGATATTATGTATTTTGGATTATGTATATAGTATTTTGGATTATGTACATGTTATTTGTATCTTACTTATTGTAATTATAACTATGTGACTGTTATGATGGACCAGGTGAATGTATGTAGTATGCTTTATTATTTTAGACTGTTATCCGCTAAGCCCAAGGGCTGTACCGCTTGTTATACTTGTTCATTCCGACGCATGAGTCTATTTTAGTAATTCAATGCAAATGAAAAGTTTAAAAATTGGTCCCTATTTTCGTAAGCAATTATTTTCGAAAGATAAAACGGACTAAAGTATTCCCACCAGGTAGTAAACAATCGAGTGAGCTTGCGTACGACTTAAGCGTATGCAGTTAGCTAGGGTGTTTCAGTAAAGCCCTTAGGCTTAGCGGATAACTGTCTAATAATAATAAAGCATACAATATACATCCATCTGGTCCATCACAAACAATCATATAGTTATTACTACAATAAGTAATATACAAGTAACATGTTCAATAGATACAATACATAATATTGAAATACAAGGGCTAACTGTTGCACTTCCCAGTTTACCCCTAACAAAGTACTAACTACTGCTGTCTCTGGTGTCCCTGTCTGGTTCTGACCGCCTCATAGCTCCTCGGCCGGTTCGGCCTCATCCTCATAGTATGAGTCATCACCTGTTCCTGAAGTCATAGGGCAGTAGGGGTGAGAACGGTAGGTTCTCAGTGGAAATAACTTTAGTTCCTGTAGATCTCGTGTCATATTAGGTTGGGCTTCAGGCCGCTCAGAGATTTCTAAGTGAACATGCATACTAAACATCCTACTAATTATTATCTGTCCTAAAGTTCTGAACGACTTTATCTACATTACTAGGTGATAGGGGAACTACTCTTGCTTACTAAGTTCTCATGCTTATTAACATTACGTGTACATACATAGCCGTCTCGAGCGTTCTCTTGACGGTACTTACATATCAACAGTTACATACATTACAGATATTCATGCATAACAGAATGAACATGCTTTTGGAATATATGTTATTCCCACCATAATAGTGCCCTCTTCTGACACTATTATGACGGAATAACCTCGCACCCCCAGTGTAGGTCCTCTTTCGACTTTCCTGCAGTGGGCTTCCACTTGTCGCGTGCCCTCTCTTGATCATACGGCAGTGGGCGGATATTGTACCCCCACCTTAGCCTGCCCCCTTTCGACAGTGCTAGGCGTGGTAACCGCACATCTCCAAGTATGCCATATTGACACCACCTGTGGCGGGCTTCCATCTTCAGTATGTCCCTCTGACCTACTGAAATGGGCTTATTATTTGGCTCTCGTGATCACGACCTTTTCAATATTTTTCAGCATTTAGCATTTTCAGCAGCATTTCAGAATTCATTTCCTTTCAGTACCTGCAACATGATATGACTTGTTTCATATTGTTCATTTCATAATCTTTACTTATCTCATAATTACTTCTAATTCTCTAAACTTGCCTTAGCATGAATGCATGGAATGCTACACATTACGTCACATACTGCATATACTTCACATATTTCAGTTACAAATTACAGTTATAGCATTGAGTGTTAGACTATGTGCCTCAAGATAGTTTCCATAAGACATTCTGGTCTCAGGCCGCTCAATGGAAACTACTGTCCGCTCAGCGGTCTGAGCTCCTCGCGCTCAGCGCTTGAAGCATTACCGCTCAGCGGTAAGAGTCTCATCGCTCAGCGGTCTGGCACGATTTTCAAAAATATCTTTTCATCATTATCCTTTTCAAAAATATCTTTCCATCCTTATCCTTATCTGCGGTGAGCTTCAGACCGCTCAGCGGTAACTACCAACCGCTCAGCGCTCTGGAGTTCACGTTTTAAAAACATGGATGCATTCCGCTCAGTGGCGCCTAGGCCGCTCAGCGGTACCTGGGCGAGGCTGAAAACAGAATGCATCGTTTTCACCCCTTTCTTTTCCCTTTCTCCCATGGATCCTTCTTGAGCTTTTACACATATTCCACACATAACAATCCTATCTAGTCCAGGTCACAGGACCCTTCAGAATCATTCAAACATCCTAACCAAAGTTCTAAAATCATTAGGCAAACATACACATACACTCAAACATAAAGACATACACACACATAAGCTCATCTAACCATCAAAGGGATGAGAAAACTAGAGTTACCCACCTGTGGAGGAGCTGTCCGGTGAGGAAGAAGTGTAGGGGAAGTCGTCCTGTGCTCGGCAGCTCAGCGGTCCTGTGTTTCCGCTCAGCGGGAAAGTCACAGCGTCCAAAAATAAAATTTCTTTTCTCAGTGCTTACTGAGGCTTCCTACACAGTTCCAACTAGCATAGTTATATTTTCCTAACCTCAATATTTCTACAAATCCTCCAAGCATCATTAACTCCATATTTTTCTCATAATATTTCTAATTTTTCCTACTCAAAAATACATACATAAATATACAGTTAAAAATCCCATAGACAGGAGTGATCAGACTACCCACCTCTAAATCCAGTTTGGAAATGGTAGAAGTGAAGAGGAAATTTTCCTGAGCACTTCCATGATGATCTTGCTATTTTTCTGACGTCCGGCAGCATCACAGCAGTGCACGAACGGACAAGGAAAACAAAGAAAGAAACAAAAGCAGCGAAGCCGATGGCTTCCATAAAGAAAATAAAGAAACAATTTAAAAGAAGGGAAAGTGGCGTCAGGGAGGGGGAAAAGAAAGAAAACGAAAATGAAGCATAAGGCTTCAGGGGAAGCAAATGAAAACAAAGAAAAGAAATAAAGAAGAATCGGTGTCAGGGGCTACTCCCCTACCGTCCTATACATATATATTTTATAATATTATCTAATTATGATTATTATATTATATATATTATATATTACTATTATATTATTATTATTACTATTTACTAAGATTATTATATTATATAATAGTATATTTTATGTAAATATCCAACTATGGATAAACATGATCCTGTCAGTCTAATTTTAATCATGCTTGATCGTGTTTTTGTTGTTCGCAGTCCCGGTACTTCACGTGCGGATGTCCGAAAAATACTCCGGACATACCGTCACGTTCTACTAATTTTCCCTTATTAATAATTGAGTCCGGTGGAGGTATTCAGGGAATTATTATTTTATTAGTATATTTTACGGTTACTTTTAGTATTCGGAAAAATTCCCGATTGGTCCGGAAATCGTCCGAAACTGAACCGATTTCCGTTTTACCTACACTTTAGGTTTTTCATCCATATCTAGAGGTCGAGAGGAATCATTTGAGTATCAGCAGAATTTGGAAATACCCCACAGAATAATTTCTACTGACCTCGAGAGGTTAATTCCTACAAAGGGCTCTATGAATAGTTGTTTGGGGAAATTCTCACTAAGGGATACACTTATAATGTTTTCCTTCCTCCTAAATTCATTTATACATTTTTATTTATTTTAACGAACTTTTTACTAAGGGGAAAAATACGGGTTGTTACAAAGGTCATGGTGGATAGCATGTCATGAGTGACACTTTTGGTTCAAACACACCTACAACGTCTTGTATGCCACAACCACTATCTTCACTGATGATCGCCCGCTACCATCCCTTCGCCTCAAATTTAAAGCTCGAGTTCTTCAACTTCCAAATTGTCAAACAAAGATCCCTCACTTTGTTGCTGTTATTACTTCTTCCTTGGATATACACAATTAATGATTCTGTTGAAACAATTCTAGAGAGCGATGTGGTCGGTGTTGTTGGAGAATGTGTGAGGTAGGTAGTTGCAAGAGTTGATTAGGTAGGCATACGATTGGGAATGAAAGACGAACAATGAGAAGGATGGGGGAGAAATTGTGGGTTTAGGGATTTGAAGAGGTGGAAGAAGGAGAAGCACGACTCGTATTTTTTTTTTTTTTTTGTTAATTGCTTGATGGGTTGAGATGTGATCTTTCCCCCTTTAATTTGGGCTACATTGTTGTTCATTTGTAAGGAAGTAGAAGGGGTGTTAATTAGTGCATCATTAATTAGGTTAAAGAGGGTTATGAGAATGTCATGTCCTCAAATTAGATGATGTGGCAGCATGCTACATATGTGCATCAGAATTTATATATTATAAATAGATTAATATTCAAACATCTCAACACCTTTTCAACTAAATCCTCATTAGTAAAAGTATTTCCTAATGAGACAAGACAATTAAAAATGAGTAAACCTATTTATCATATCTTGAATATTTTCATTCAATCTCATTGTAAAAGATTCATACTGATGTGATGGTGTTAATGCTAGCCCTTTTAATTTCACTAGTTTCCTCATTGGTGACTTGCAAAGTTTCTCACGTTTCTTGGGCTATTTTACCATTTTCCGCCCTATAATATTCACCATATCCCAAAGCATATGAGATGATACTTTTGACGCACAAATTGTATTGGACTTTCTTATTTTCTTCATCCTTACACTCTTCCCTTGGCTTAAATGTACTACTAGGGAGTGTTGTAATGGGATAAATGGATAATTTTCAATGACTTCCTATACATCTAAATAAATGACTTCAATTAAAATTGTCATTTGAGATTTCTAATATTTATAGCCTTCACCATTGAAAAATAGAGGCCTATTAATAAAACCACATTCAGGGGGAAAAAATGAGTTAGACAAGCCATCTCCTCTTGAAGCCATGAAACCTTACATACTCTAATACCTTATATGTATAAATCAACGGTTTATATTACTTGGGAAACATGCATTAAATGTACCTTACTAACATCTAAATATTTTTTCATTCCATCACATTGTAACTCCTTGAGAAATATTTACATGTTCATTGGGTACATTTAATGTATGTTCAATAAGGTTCATCTACACATTTAGTGATGCCTTACCAACCTTGCTGGATTCATTATTTTATCTCGAAGGCTTTGGGATTTTTATAAGGGTGATCATTGTGTTGCTTGTGTCACATTTGTTACTTGTTACCTTTTTTTGGTGGAATAAAATTGACACCACTTAACAAAAAAAGTATTTAAAAATATTTCTAAAAAAAACAAGAAATTAATTATTGATAATGCTCATAAAACACTCATTAAATATGCTTCATAACATATATTTATCAGTTATTAAATACTACCCCTGCCATCAAAACCTTGTATCAAAGCCTACATTATACAACTTCTAGGACAAAAACAAGAAGCATGGCTTACTTAGTGTACAACTTTTTTGCACAACTTTTTCTCTCCAAGAAAAATTAAGAAAAGCCAAGCTGAAGTAAACCCTCCCACTTCCTGTGGGACAAATATCTATCCTCCGTTGATATTGTCTAGAAATAAGTAGACTTTTTACATGGAATCAGAAAATGCCTACTAGTCATTATACGCGTAGAGATGAAAATGGACGAGAGCAAAGTCAAAATCTTCTAGTTACCCAAGACTTCTATGTTAAAAAAATTACTCAATGTCTCAAAAAAAAAATGAAATATATATATATATATATATATATATATATATAGATAGATAGATAGATAGATAGATATCAAGTTGGTCTACTTTAATATGATTATTTTGGAGATAAAGAGTAGAATAGAATGTAAGGAGATGAAATTGGGGTTTGTCCCACTTAATGGGGCATAGTTTATAAGTTGTGTTTTGGTAAGTCATGGTGGGTGGTCTGGGTGGTCTTATGTTATACTTGTTTGTCCAATTTTAGATTTAAGCATTTCATTCAAATCAATGAATAAATAAAATTGCCTANCGGAAATAGAAACAAAAACAAAGATGAAGAGTAAAACTTTGGTATCATATGCACAAATTTCTGAATAAGAATGCACAAAATTTTTCAACGGTTTATGTTACTTGGGAAACATGCATTAAATGTACCTTATTAACATCTAAATATTTTACATGTTCATTGGGCACATTTAATGTATGTTCAGTAAGCTTCATCTACACATTTAGCGATGCCATACCAACCTTGCTGGGTTCATTATTTATCTCGATGGCTTTGGGATTTCTGTAAGGGTGATTATTGTGTTGCTTGTGTCACATGTGTTTCTTGTTACCTTTTTTGGTGGAATAAAATTGACACTACTTAACAAAAAAAGTATTTAAAAATATTTATAAAAAAATAAGAAATTAATTATTGATAATGCACATAAAATACTCATTAAATATGCTTCATGAACATATATTTATCAGTTATTAAATACTACCCCTACCATCAAAAGCTTGTATCAAAGCCTACATTATACAACTTCTAGAACAAAAACAAGAAGCATGGCTTAGTTAGTGTACAACTTTTTTGCACAACTTTTTCTCTCCAAGAAAAAGAAAAGCCAAGCTGAAGTAAACCTTCCCACTTCCTGTGGGACAAATATCTATCCTCCGTTGATATTGTCTAGAAATAACTAGACTTTTTACATGGAGTGAGAAAATGCCTACTAGTCATTATACGCGTAGGGATGAAAATGGACGAGAGTAAAGTCAAAATCTTCTAGTTACCCAAGACTAAAAACTATGTTGAAAAAATTACTCAATGCCTTAAAATATATACATAGATATCAAGTTGGTCTACTTTGATATGATTATTTTGGAGATAAAGAGTAGAATAGAATGTAAGGAGATGAAATTGGGGTTTGTCCCACTTAATGGGGCATAGTTTACAAGTTGTGTTTTGGTAAGTCATGGTAGGTGGTCTGGGTGGTCTTATGTTATACTTGTTTGTCCAATTTTAGATTTAAGCATTTCATTCAAATCAATGAATAAATAAAATTGCCTATAGTTTATGGTTGAATTTATAAAATGATAATTGAATAAAATAGTATTAGAGGCGGATGAGCGTATTTCACACTTATTTTTTTTTACATGTTCTTACTCCCAAAAGTTATGGTGCATGTGGCAACATGGTAATGTTGTTTGTGTGTTGCCCAATGTTGTGAGACTTTTTTAAATCTTGGATGTCCGTGCACATGGGGAGAGGATATGAAGAAATGGCGAGTCATTTTTTCCCCCACCATCTAGAGTCTATGGAAAGTTAGGAATAAGAAAGTTTTTGAAGATAATAAGCGACAATGGGTGAAGCTTTGGCGACAACTCATTTTTGGGTTTTGCTTTGACTAAGATTGCGTTAACATTTTACTTGTAATAGTTATACTGTTTTGTTATGTCATCTTTATGTATTTTTCTTGTTTGGGTTAGTGCCTTAAATTGTTAGTAGTTAGATGTTCTTTTTGTCCCTAAAAAAATTTGGATTTTGTCCCCATAGTAAGGTTTTCGTAAGGGGTTTTTCTAATGAGGTTTGGCTTCTAGCTTGCTGTATTTGTTATGGTGGCTTAGGTGGAGGTGGAGGGGCGGAGGGTGTTGTGTGTTTGGCGGGGTAGTTTCATTCTTAGGTGTTTGTGTTTGTCTTGTGGTGTGTTGGTTGTTTTTGGGTGTGTCAAGGAGGTGTGTTCAGTGTTTGCTGTCGTGAGTGGCATTTGTGATCTTTATGACATTTTTTTGTCATTACTTTTCTTTTTTGGGTGTGCTAATAAAGCTTGGTTTCTTATAAAAAGAAGTATTAGATGAAATATATATATTTTTTTGGACATCATTCTATATGAAATTTTTTCTTACCTTTTCAATTGGGGCTTGAAATATAACAACAAAGTAATTTATGATTTTTATCAAATAATACTATTATGACTTTTTGAGAGCAGCTTTTGGAGAGCGGAAGAGCTCAACAGATTTTAAAAAGTCACAACATTACCAAACCAAGCCTTAATATCTAAACAATAGTATGAGATTCATTTTTTATTTCGATCTGTCCCATTAAATTCTATTTTTCTCAAAATTTTTCTAGTTCGAATAAGGGAAAGTGAAGTAACTTTAAATGTTCTATCCTTAAAAATGTGAGAGAAATGATCACACAATTTCTAAATAAAAATTATTTAAAATAAGATTAGAGATTAATTTATATATGCTAACGATGTAAAATTATTTTATTTTTGATTTACTGAAAGTATAAAAAATATTTACACAATATTCTAATAAATTCTTTTTATTTGCATGATCACTCAAGTAGTGAGTGTAATAGTCAATTATATTTGCTAGTGTGCCATCATATGTGAATGATATTGTAAAACTATTTTATACTGTCAATGTATTCAAATTAAATCGAAGTTTTATAATGTCATTCAATAACATACTTTCACATAAACAAAAGTGATTGCGTCTTACCTCAATAATTTAAAAGTCTTTTATGTAACAACACATAATTAAATAAGTATTAGTGCATATAAATTAATCTCTTCGAACTTAATCTTATCTTAACAAAATAAACTATTAAATTTAATACAGGGTCTTTTAAAAAGACTAATTTACTTTCCCGTGAATAGGGTCGATTAAATTAGTAGTGCTACTAGGGGTACACGCAAAATGCTTTCACCATACTATCACTGTATGACATATGTATAATATGACAAAATTTTGCATACTCATGCACAAAATTTTATACACATATGCATAAATTTTTTCAAATATGGTATCAAATCAAACCGAATATGCATCACAATAAATAACATAAAGTAATTGTCGCTCTCTTTTTCTCTCTTGCTCCCCTCTTCACACTTTAAGCACATGGACTCACTCTTTACTATACACAAACATTTTAAAGTAAATGCACAAACTTTTAAACTAATTTGCACAAACTTTTCAACTAGCAGAAACGAAGAATAATAAGACGAAAATGAAAAAGAAAATTTTGGTATTCACGTGTACAAATTTTTGAACAACCAGACACAAAAAAATATGACGTGAATGAAAACGAAGAAGAAAACTTTGGTGCTCATGTGTACAAACTTTTTCACACAAACTTACAAACTTGTCTATATATATATGCACAAACTTTTGAAATAAAGAGTATGGCGAAAACAGAAACAAAAACAAAAACAAAAACAAAGATGAATAGTAAAATTTGGTATCATATGCACAACTTTTTGAATAAGAATGCACAAAATTTTTCACACAAACGCACCAGAACAAAAAACAACAAACATGATGAAAACGAAAACGAAAACTCTAGAATTTATAACGTTAAATGAAGAAGAAAAATAAAATGAAGAGAGATCGAGGAAGATGAGAGAAAAACAAAGAATGAAAAAGGAAAAGGAAGAAGCAACACATTTTTAAAAAAAATAAAGTGGAATACATAGCCGGCGACAAATTCTTACAATTTTTGGGTGCAAGCACAATAATAATTTTATTAAATTAAACACAAGAAATAAATAAAACTGCTCTGTATCCAAGAGTCCAAAGGAACTTAAACTCATTGCTTTTAAAACTAGACAGGAGAAATTAAATTCTCGAGATACTAGAATCTCATTGAATAAATTGAACCCTTTTTTGGCTCCAGCTCAGCTTTCTAGAATGCCTCGGCGGTTCAAGGAAACGTCCCGGAAACAAACGCGTCCATCCCCTCATGACCAGGTCAATCCCCCCCCCTCTCTCTCTCTCTTTCTGTCTTGCAATTCTAGAAGAAAATCCCGTGCTGTCCACGATTACATGTGACATGGCACGCATTTCTAGTCCCTCCAACCATATATATAATGTTTTGTCAGTCTCTCAATTCCAGCATCGCACAACTCTTCCCTCTTTTTCTCAAGCAGTAAGTCCCCACCCCACTGGCCGCTCTTACCGTTAGACACTTGTAACCGTAACGTAACAGAATGAATAGCCACCTTAGTTTACTTGAACCCGGAACCGTTTCACATGCGGGTACGGATCACTCCAACTTCGAGTTCCCCACAGCAGCTGTTTCCCCTGCCTCTCCCAACGGCGTCGTTTTCTGCGGCAAAGTCATAGCTCGTCAGACCGGACCCGGTTCAAAGTCGTGTAGACCGGATTCTTCTTCGGCCGAGATCAACTCCGGCCGGACCAACGAGTTCACCGCCCTGCTCCGGTCGCCGTCCGTCAGGGAAAACTGGTACCGGAGGAGCGGCAGCAGCCGGAAGCGTTACAACGGGATGTTCGGGACGGTGAAGTTCCCGTTGCAGATGGATCTGAGTGACATAAGGACGAGGCAGGGGCGGAGGGAGCCGATGCCGCTGCCGAAGTTTACGAAGGAGGAGGACGGCGGAGAGAGCTGCTGGGAGCTGGTCCGGCCGATGAGCCGTCGGGGAACGCTGATGAGAGCCTTGTTTGGATGCATTCGCACCGTTTAAGATTTTTGGCTTTTTTTTGCTTTTGTGGCACCGCGTTTAGGGTTTTTGTATTTTTTAATTTTTTTTTTACATCGTTTATGGTTTATTTAATATTTATACACAGGTCATTATGTAAATTGTCTTATTAGTGACTGCAATAAACATTAGCCATGACGATGCTTTAAAAAATCACCTGCAAAAAAATTACATTGAAGATTTCTTTCGGTACCATTGGCACCTAAAAAGTAGTATTGGGCCAATTTAACTTACCAATGGTATAATTTGGGCTTGCCATATATGTGATAGATGCCTAAAGCCGAAAAGCAGCAAACCAATGATCGGAAAATCCATCGGTTAAGCATCAACAGCTTAACTGAGCGACGTGATTTGGCTAGAGTTTAGTACTTTTGGACTGTCCGCGCGATGTGATTTTGCTATAATTTTGAACCGGCGCGAAGTTTTGAACAAGTAAAAATAAATGTTTGGTACTTATTGATATAAACTTTTGGTATTCATATATACAAACTTTTAAACAGGCAAAGTACAAATTTATAGACATATAATTAAATAAGCAAACATAAATTTTTGATACTCACAGACACAAACATGAGAGACAATTTTGAACAAGTAGAAACAAATTTTTGGTATCCACAAACACAGGTTTTAGAGGGCATTTCAGATAGCCTTGGGTATAGATTTATATATGAGCAATGCTTTCCATCGTTAGACAAATAGCTAGTCCGAGAGAACTATTCAACGATTGAGGACATGCTTAGGGCATGCGTCCTTGATTTCGGAGGATCTTGGGAGAAGCATCTACCTCTGGTAGAGTTTGTGTATAACAACAATTACCAAGCAAGCATCCAGATGGACCTATTCGAAGCTCTTTATGGGAGACATTGCAGATCTCCCATTGGTTTGTTTGAAGCAGGCGAGGCAAAGCTTATGGCTCTCGACATTATCCAAGATACCACAGATAAGATCAAGCTTATTAAGGAAAGGTTGTTAACAGCACAGTCTCGACAGAAGTCTCAGGCTGATCAGCACCGACATATAGCTTAGAGTTTGAAGTTAAAGAGAAGGTCTTCCTTAAGGTGTCCCCGATGAAGGGGGTGGTTCATTTTGTCAAGCAAAGGAAGCTTAACCCTTGGTACATTGGCCCATTCGAGATTACCAAGAGGGTTGGTTCAGTGGCTTACGAGTTGGCATTACCACCTAGTTTGACAACAGTTCACCTAGTGTTTCATGTTTCGATGCTCAGATGATACGTCCATGACGATAAGCATGTCCTAACATAGCAAGACATCAGGGTAGATCCCGACATGTCCTATAAAGAGGAACCAGTGGCCATAGTAGACAGACAAGTTAAGAAGCTTCGCTCAAAGGAGATGGCCTCAGTAAAGGTCATTTGGAGAAACCACTCCAAAGAGGAAGCCACTTGGGAGGCAAATGATGTGATAAAGAAGTTATACCCCTACCTCTTCAATCCTTCCAGCATATTCCAAGGTACAGTCAACCAGTCAATTTTGGGGACAAAAATTGTTTAAGGGGGGAAGAATGTGAAAACCCAAAGTTTCAAAGGTGCACTGTAGTGCTCCTACTGCGCTGTAGCGACGCTAAGCAAGGTACACGCTACAACGCTGCAGTGACATGGAGGTTGCATAAAAAACTATAGCCCTAGCCTTTGGGCCAAGAGAGGGCCCGTCTCTTCACCTATACATAGAGCCCCCCCAACAGCTCTACAACTCGCTCAGAGCTTCAGACTTCTCCCTCAAGTGCGAAGTTTCTTGCTCATATTCTTCCTCTCTTTTTATGAAGATGCAATGTCTTCACCTAGGGTATCCTTTTAGTGATGACCTAGGCTAGTAGGCCCTAGCACCACTACTTTTGTAGTGGTAGCGCCATGGCAATCCATGACCGTTGTGGCGATTCCGAATCGCCATAGCGATGTCCTTCAATTATGTTTTGATTAGTTTCTAATGGTGTGGTGCTTGTTAGCCTTTCTAGGTGCCAATGCTACACTGCTCGGAGCTTCCAGGGCCAATGCTTCCTAGTCTCAGGCTTTTCCAGGTGAGTAGAGGTCCTGGTACATCGGCGGTGTGCCACATTAGTGGTCTGTCAATTGATTCAATTATCTTTATTATTATTATGGTTATCATTATTTTTTGATTTAACATGTTGAGTAGATTACATGCTAGGACAAAGACCTATGTGAATGTTATATGATTATATGATACATGATGATATATTTAAAATTGTTAGGTTAGGCTTAAATAACATACCCTAATAAAGACTCTGGTTAAGGAAGGGTTCTAGCTAAGGGAAAGTTTTGGCTAGGAAAGACTTGGTACTTAAGTTATCCATTGTGATGCAGCTTTCTTTCTTAAGAACCTCCCTAAGCACGAGACCGCAGTCCTTAGTTCCAGACAAGTAACAAAGAGTAAAGCATAAACTAGCTACGATGCTACCTTCCATAAACAGAAGGCTTAGTATCTAATAACTTTAATAATCAGTCTAACTCTCCTAAAAGACTTCATAAACATAATACCTTAGGGTAGAGGACTCAGTTCAATATATATATTCAATGGTGTATGGGGTCAACGTCCCCACAGATTATATTTAGTATTATATGGGGTCAACGTTGTAACAACCCGACTTCCCTTAAGAAGACCTTGGGTACGACTTATGACTCTGGCTTAGGTAAACAGTACAAAGACACCCGAAATTGGGGTAGAGGAAAATTAATTATGAGACTTGCCCTTTAGGTTGGGAGGAAAAGACTAGAAGGTTAGGATCCCACCGGGTGCTATAAGATTGGTGTTCAGTTTGGAGGGAAACGGGAATCCGGTTGGGGACCAAAGGGATCTGCGAAGGAGTGGCTGACAGGAACAAGTCCCCGGATGTCTTGTTTCGGACCGCCATCCTAGCCGGAAAAAAAATTCCTAGGTTATGAATGTATAATTGGGATATTTTTGGGGACTTGTGTGTGGACCAGGATTAGTTAGAAATGATTAAAGTAGACTCAGGGCTAGGATAATTAAAATAACTATAATAAAATAATAATATAATAATAATTAATAAATAATTAAAGTAATAATTATTTGCAACAGGGGGCCAACGGCTATAAATGCCCCCTGTGTGCAAACCGAAGGGCATTTATGAAGCTCTGTTGTTTGCTCAAATTTTTGCTTTGCTTGTATCGTTCGAGCACATCGCGAGAGCGCTACCGGACTTCCGAAAATTTCTTGGAGCATACCATTGCAACAAGGATTTTCTCCACCTTCCACTTACCAACTTCAAATCTGCATAGGAAGTGGGTAACTCTAAGCCCACTGTCTATGTGGTTTATTTAATGATTGTTTAAATGCATCTCTGTGTATGTGATTGGAAAACTATTTTACAAAAACTATAGGAAATGAGTTAGGGAAGCTAGATTTGGATGATTCTGAGATTTGGAAACCATAACTGTATGGATTGGATTACTGTGGAAGCGAAAAAAGGTTACGCGGAGCAAACCCTGGAGAATTTGCACTCTGGGGCGATTTTTTTACTGTAGCATTCGATTGAATTCCCACGAATTCGAATGAAAGAAGATTTTGGATTTCAATCGAATACTGAGGGATTTCAATCGAATGAAAGACCGCGGAGGAATTCAATCGAATACTTAGTGATTTCAATCGAATGAAAGACCCAGAAGGAGTTCAGCCGATTGAATCCCCAAGGGATTCGATTGAAAGAAGCAATCGAATGCTAAACCCTTAGGCATTCGAATGCTCACTGAAAGCTTATGATTTTAAAGGTTCTATGGAATCCAACCTGCATAGTTATGTAGGTCTTTGCGTAATTCGAGCATGCATCATGAGGAAAGGCCGTCGTAGGAGTTAGGGCGACCTTAGATAATTAGAGGTTCACCTTAAAAGCTTAATGAAGATCATAATGGAACTCTAGGAAATAAAGAAAGTTAGGAAGGTCCCGACCCCAGTTGGCACGGTAGACCATAGTTAAGGAGTGTAGTTATATGATTAGGAAACCCCTATTCTCTTGGCAAAGTCTTACAGACACGCCCCTCGCCAATTCAGCAAGATGGATTGGTCACGAGCAACGCAGGTAGAGAGACCTGATAACGGTAAAACGGGCATAGGCCCAGATATGAGAAACGGGCAAATGCCTAGCCATGAAAAACAGGCATAGGCCTGCATGAATGAAATGAGACTAAGGGGCCCCACTAAAAGAGAAAAATGAAACCGGATAGAGTCATAGGGCCGATCTAAGCGCGTCCACGCCTGATCATTCATAGGTCTGATCCCTCGCCATTCCACAGGGGATGGTTGCACTAATTGTAATCGATGTTTACCTCCTATGAGCCTTACGTGGTTAGCTACCACACTGGTAAAGAGTGCCGCCGGGTCGATACAATAGTAGCAAAAAGAGGTTGTAGTCCGAGGCCACGGCTACATGGGCGCAAAGGACTAAGTAGGACGCCGCCACTGAGCGCGTAAGAGATCCCCAGATCCCCCCATGCATTAGGATATTAGATGTATGCATTGCTGATTGATGACCTGATGATGAGTATGTAGATTTATCTGCCTAAGCATTATGTATAACTGTTCATGCATTGTATATCGTCAAGGGGGCGACCCAAGACGAATAGTATGTCTCTAAGGGAAACGTCCAGTTAAGAAGCACGAAGCTTAGGGAATAACAAGATTAGAAAACCCGTCACTTAGTAACGTAGATAAAGCTGCGCAGAGTATAGGCCCAAGACCATAATCAGTAGGTGTAGTTGCATGTACACTTAGACTAAACTCTGAGCGGCTGGAGAATAACCGAGAAAATAAAAAGCCACGATTAAATGTTACTCACTGAGGACCTACCGTTCTCACCCCCACTCGCTTATGGCTCCAGGGTTGGAAGATGAATCTTACTATGCGGATGTTGTGGAACCTGAGGAGGACATGCGAAAGGAGACCTAGCTAGCAGTGTAGTAGATGTTATAGGAAGGAAATGAATGTATTACTTGTCATTAGTATGGATTATGTAATATAACTATAATATGGTGTGTATTGGTAGGTGCTCCGGACCCTCGATGTATATAGTTTATGTATCTACTGCCTTGGAACTCGACTTACTAAGTATATCGTTTGTTATATCATTCTGTTACATGCACGGCTCTTAAGTTGGAAACTGTATGCTTGAGAAAAAAATTGGGTCCCTATTTTGTTAAAACTACTATCTTCGAAAACTGAGAATATGATCACGAAGTAAACAACCTAGCGAGAATTTCGTACGACTCGAGCGTACGGGATCAGCTAGGGGTGTTTCAAACGTCGTCGCAGTTATATTCAATATTATATGGGATCAACATCCCTGCAGTTCAGATTAAATATTATACAACTTTAGGGCATTCTTACCCTTAGAGATCTAGTATCCAGGTTCCAATGTACCCGAAATTTTGAGGATTTATCTTGGCAAGGCAAGGTTGAGCTTGCACTCCCTTAAATCGAGGATCAAGAGGAATCTCTCCTTGTGCCTCTCCACCGAAAGCAGGCACACTCTGTAAGCAGAAACAAATTTACTTTCAGTAGTTATTTTTCAGCTTTGCTTTCATGTACCTTATTTTTTGTTCAGTTACATATATACATTGTAATATGTAACATCCCACTTTTCCCCGCAAGGATTTCATAGGGGAGATACCCATGTAAGGCCCTTATATGGGTTAAGAAGGTAGAAACATGAACCCTTAGGCAAAAACGTCTGTACGAAAAATTCTGCAAACACTTGATCAATTCCTCTTAGCCACCAGAGTTTAGTGGAGTGTCTAAAGTCTCTGGGAAATATACCTTTACGGAGGAAAAAGTTACAAATACCTTGGATTAGCCCCAAACCCTCCTTAGAAAAATTAGGAGATCACGAAAAGACGACCGGAATATTTTTCGGATGGCCGTACGCGAAGCACGCGGACAGCGTACAACAAAACACGATCAAACGGGGACTGGAAAGTAGGCCCCACCGCCAAGAAAAATCAGATCTCTCGCATTTTCTCTCTCCTCACCACAACCACACATTCATGTCAAAAAGTCAAAGCTAACTAAGCATGCTTATCCATTGATTTTATTTTCTTTTTCCTTTTCTTTTGGCACTTAATTTTCGTGGCCAAAATTGTCCAAGACAATTCAATCCTTGGCTTATAAATAGCCCCCTCCATGGCTTTATTTTCATACTTTCTCATTTTCTCCAAGTCTCTGCTCAAAATTCATTCCGTTCAGAAACCCTGCCGTTACGTTGCTAGAGATCGAAGACTAGTCAGGAAAGCTCTACCCTCTTGGAATCTCTGCCTTACCCTCCTAACCCTTACCAATACCCTAAGAAGGTGGGTAAACCTAGCTTGCTCACCTCCTTGGTGGCTTCTTTGTGCTTGTGTGTGCTTGTATGCTCTTATGTTTCACTATGTTAGAAAGGCTAGGTTGTGATGTCTGAATTGTTCTGATGAGTTTTGTGAGCTGAGTATTGTTGTATTGTGATTGTTGGAACTTGTGGAAAAGCCCTAAGAAGTGGCCATGGGAAAGGGATGCAGGAAAAACAAGGAAAACAAAAGAGAAGCCCTAGGTCACGCCCAGACCACTGAGCGGCCTAGGGCCTGAAACACCCAAAATGTTTTGACAACTACGTGGTGACCTAGGTGACCTCAGGGACCATTGAGTGGCCTCACTATTTGGGAACTGGTTTTGAAAATAAAGTCTTGTGACCTGAATGGTGTTAGGGACCACTGAACAGACCCAATGGACCGTTGAGAGCGGCCTAAACCTTGGTTTTCCATGGAAACCTGTACAGGGGTGACTAAGTGACCCAGGGGTTCTCAGGGGTGTTTAACAACCTAGGAAAACTCTAGGTCACGAAGCTAACCTTTACTGGAGCATGAAGTTGTAAAGCTACCTGCGCCCTCATGTTCCAACAAACACATATCTGTATGATTACATGTAACCTTATTACTGATCATGTTATAGTGCATCATGAGGACACGGTTATCACTCAGGGGTTAGGACGACCTTAGATGACTAGAGGTTATCACTTAATGTCTTAACAAGATCATAACTGAGTCCTAGGGAAAAAAGTGATGTCTTATGAGGCTCCGACCCCAGAGGGTTCGGTGTTCCTTAAAGAATGTAGTTATATGATTAGGATTATTCCCTCTCTTGGCACGTCTAACGGACACGCCCCTCACCAGTTCTAGCAAGATGGGTTGGTTGACTACAAACGCAGGCATAGGCCTGAACTTACGCTATATGCTACATGTACATGACCCTATTTTAAAAGATACTTGTAGGTATAGACCTGACCCTATGTTTAAACGACCTTATTCTATATGTATATGACGCTATTTTAAATATTACAAACAGGCCTTGACTTGACCCCATTTTCGGACCCCATTTTTGGACGATACTATAGGTGGATCCTCCCTAAAATAAATGTATATGTATGTAAATGGATGAACGCACGCACGTACGTACGAATGTATGAATAAACGAACAAACGTATATATGTATGTAAATGAGTCTGAATCCTGGTCGAGTCACAGGACCTACCCCTCACCATTCCCCAGTTTAATAGTTGCTCCTATCGTTGGCAATGTAGTATGACATCGTGCATCCGCGGATCGCAACCGCTCAGGCTAGCGTTGCCTGGTCGTCAATGATACTGGGCAAAAGCAGGTCGTAGCTATTAGGCCACACCTACGAAGGAGGAGGCTGTACGATAATAATGAAGAAGAATGCAGCCACAACGAGCAAAAAAGAGCCCATGTTCCTTCATGCATAAGCTATATATGTGATATATGTATGTGTATAAGTACTATAAGTACCATAAAGAGAACGCTCGAGACGGCCTATGTAAACGTAAAGCTAATGAGCACAATGCCATAGATAATAAAGAGACTAGAAATTTCCCATTCACTTAGAAAAACTAGATAAAGCTACTCAGGATCTCGATGAAGATAATAATTAGTAGGGGTTCAGTATGCATGAACACTTAGAGATCTCCTGAGTGGCCTGGCTCATAACTAAGTAACGAAACGATAGATAGAGTTAAGGATTCCCACTGAGGACGAAGAGTTCTAACCCCCACTCTTTTATGATGCCAGGAGCACAAAGCGAGTGGATCAACGAGGCCAACATGTGGTAGACGACGGACGGCCACAGCAGGAACAGTTCTAGAACCAGAGCAAAGTGACTATTTTCGCATTAGGGCGATAGATATTTTGTATAATGATCTATGACTTCTATAAAATTTTGTGTAAATACTTACTAGTAAGCAAACGTGTAATTATGTGTTGGACCTTGGATGTAATTATATATATACTCTTCATGCTCTATGTTGGTTATCACCTACATTGCTCTAGACGCTTGCGTTTGGTATATATGTTTCTTTGATCACGCATGGCTCCTAATTTACAAATGTGTAAAGTAAATAGACAATTTTCAAAATGGTCCATATTTTCAAGTAAGGAATATTTGCAAAGTTACAAGTAGGGGCTAGAAGTAACCCAACCAATGAGGATAACAAACTTATAAATAGTGTTACGACTATAGCTTAGGCTGAAAGTAGGGGTGTTACATATTACATGCAATATTTGTTATGTGAGTGGTACCGAGGTACCTACCACTAAGTTGACAACTCACTCCTCTGTCATGTTGTTTTTCAGATACATTAGAGGAAAGCGAGAATGCCCCTTCGTCCAATAGCAGCGAGGTCTAATGTTTATGGTAAGCTCCGATTTGCAGTGGGGTTTACCAAGTTTTATATTTTTAGATCTGCCCCAGATCACTTAGGCAGGATTCCCGATTTCGCATACATGTATTAGTACATTTGCATTCAAACATTTTATTAAAGTTTATTTATAAGACCAATCACTTATTTATATTTATAAAATAAGTTGTTTATTCTATCATGCACGAGCATTAATATGTCACATCAGAGTTTCCGTAGAGGCAGTGGCCCTACATACGGTCACATCCTAAGTTGGGGGCATGACAAGTGATTTCAATGAATGCAACATAATCAGAAACAATATAATCATTCAAATTAGTAGAATAACATTTGTATCCCTTTTGATTATGAGAATAACCCAAGAAAATACACTTTAGAGAAGGAGGATCCGACTTAGAGACCTGAAGACGGATATGTTGGATAAAACATGTGCATCCAAAAATGCGACAAGGAAGAGCAAATAACAATTGAGATGGAAATAACTAAGAAAGAGGTGAAACAAGCAGTGGGATTACCTGACTGCACAAGGGTTGTAGTGGAAGGAGTGTCAATACATTGTGAAGCTTGGAACCAAGTGTAAGCCCCAAACTCACCATCAGACTTGGAAATGTTTCTGAAACCCTATGCCAGAAGAGTAGATGTGGGTGATGGTAAAATACCCTTTTCAGTAGTAGTTGTATTAGCATAACACTGCCATTAAGACTGTGTTGGTTTCCCATGCAACTTCTGACAATTTTTATTAATGTGACCTTCTTCACCATAATAATAACAAGTGTCTGAGGCACCAGTTCTATCCTGACTACTACCATTTATGTCCTACTCTACCTGTTCTACCACCATCATGGCTCACCAATGTTGCTGACGTGTCAATAGAAGGTTCAAAATTAGGTCTACGATGGCATTATAGGAGACAATGATACACATAAGCAAGAGTTACATTAGTAGAGTTGGTCAAAATTTGGTCTCGTGTAGTACTAAACTTAGGACGCAAGCCAGACAAAAAAAATCACAACTACCAATTGTTCCCGTTGCATGCACATTTGTTTAATATCAGCTGAAATGGGATGGAGAACATTCAAAACCTCATAAGTATGCTTAAACTTAGTGAAGTAAGCTTGGAGGGAATTCTCTTTTTGTATTAGACAATGAAAATCTTGTGTCACCTCATAAATTCGAGAGATATTGGCTTTCCCAAAATAAATAAACTCCACATAATCCCTTAACTCCTTTACCGTGTCACAATGAGAAAACCAAATGATGAAAAAAGGAATCATTTGTTTTGTTGTTCATGCCAAGGAACCTATTATCCTCCCGCGTCTACTATCTTTTGTCGTACGTGATATGGGAAGGTCATTGGTTAATTGATCCTCTTTCTCAACCCATAAGAAACATACAGATGGTCTTACGCCACTCAACATAGTGCTTCTCATCAAATTTGTCATCTGTAATATTTATGAAAGTTGAAATCACCTCAAGAATCACTATAGGCTTTGTTGGTAAGGGTGGAAGTAGGTCAGACGGGCAGCGGGGGCCTTCGACCTAACTCGTTTAAGGCCTAGCTCAGCCTAATCCATTTAATAAATGAGTCCGGTCAAGACTTTTAAAAAGGCATAAACCCTAAACCCTAAATCCTAAACCCTAAACCCTAAGCTTATTAACTAAATAGGCCAAGTGATAGACGATAAAAAAACCTATTAGGTCCAATAGGCCGGCCTCCTTTTAAAAGTACTTTTTTTTTCTATTCTTGAATATAAAAAAAAATCCTATCATATTTTTATGATATGACCTAATCATATTCAAAACATTTTTGCTTCTCATTTCTCTTACTCCCTTAGAAATAGGGTAGGACATTCTTCTTTGACTCTTTGTCTCTTTGCCTTTGTTTCTGACCTAGCCAATTAGCGCTTTATCTTTTCATCTATTGTATAATGCCTATTAATTTGTTTTCTCTTGTGATTTCACTTCAATCTTTGTAGAGTAGTATTCTTTCTTAATTATTGGTATTCATCTTCTTTCATGCTTATTTTGATTGTGTTAATCCTAAATGACTAAAAAAAATATTATTTCCTGTATTTCTTGTTTATGACTTAACTTGATACAACGTATTTATATCGTCAATGATAAACGTGTAAGCATTTTATTTTATTGTTTTGTTTTGAGTAGGCCTGTAAACAGGCTTTTAGGCTAAACCAAACTTTTAAAAAGGTTAGACTAAACCTTAAAAAAATGCTTAGGACTAGTAATACGCCTAGGTTCGGACCGAATAATTTAAAAACAAGTCAAGCTTATTTAAGCCAAACCCTAACTCAACTTGGCTTATTTCCACCCTTATTTTTCAAGACCTCAGACTCACCAAAACTCATAGAGACTGACTATGGATGCTCCTCTGCCATGGCAAAATACTCAAAAACAGCAAAAACACAACAAAAAAATCACTAGAAAAAAGAAAGTAAAAAAAAAAACACACCTTGTTGATATTTCCACAACATACTGAACTGGAAGACAACAGTGGGTCTCATTGGGGCTTGTAGAATAGTGGTTAGAACTAGGGGTGTTCATAACTTGGTTCGACCAGCTAACCCGGACCGGCATGAAGCATTCAGGCTAAATTAGGCCCGATTTTAATTAAAAAAACTCTAAAAATACCCGATTTTAATTCATACCGGGTTTGGGTTTAGCCTCAGGTCACTCGGCCCGGCCTGACATTTAGAAATCTATGTCTATTGTAGTTAAACTATGTCTATTTTGGTGTTTAGAAATCTATTGTAATGCATTTATTATTCTTTTGTTGTTTATGTTCCACTAAAATTATGAAAGTTTGAATGGGAATGCTAATATTATAAATTTTATTTCATTTTGTTGTAATGTTTGAAATTAATGAGTGTTTAGTTAGGAAATATAATGTTTAATTTGCAATTTTTTTAACTTTATTTTTTAATGGATGATATTTTTTATTTTGAAGTTTGAGATAATTTTGGCCTGGTCTAAACCCAGGTTTTAATTCAGCCCGAAGATAATCGGGTCTATCGGGTTTAGGGTCGAGTTCGGGTAAAGGCCAACTCGGCCCAATCCGACCCATGAACACCCCTAGTTGGAACCAGAGTAACATGGCCAAAATCAAGCAAACAAGTATATCACCGACAAAACCCACCTTCAACATGACCGACCACCGCGCCCAAGGCCGCAAACCACCTGGTTGCACCTCATTGGCCGGCGGCAACACTACAGGTCACGGGAAAAAGCACACACGATCTGGTGTGGAGTTTCTCAGCACATTACAAAGGACGAATCTCCCCCAAACAAAACGAAAAACGCCATAGACGCACTCAATAGGGAGAAGAAAAGGATGAGGACACTAGTGATGAATAGATCGACCAATATGAAACTGGGAAAGAAGGTTTTTTTTTTTCTTTTTTTTTTTTTTTGGGTAGGCAGGGATGTAGTGTTTGTTTCTCTAACCTGCTCGATATACCATGTTAGAGAGATTTAAGGTAAAAAGAATGACTAACATAATTTGTGAATCATGTTGTCTCTTTATTTAAACTAAATAATAAAGCCCAATACAAGAGTTAGTATGAGCCCAACACAATAACGTGTTTACATATTCTCTAACATTGGGAGACCATTGTTGTATGATCAAATGATGCTTTACAATGGCTTCAAGAACGCTCACTCATTCATTATAGATGATAACAAGAAAACATTGGCACCATGTAGAGAGAAGAACAAACCTAAATCTTCTAATAGAAAGGGGAGTTCTTTTCTCTCAGTGTCTCAATTTCTTATGGATTATACTCTCATGATACCTTTGCATCTATAATTTTGGAGAAGAACAAAATAAAAAATGAAGTTCCACTCGTCTTGAAACTCTTGCTAAAAGAGTTTTGACACGCGATACCAGATAAGATTTCTTTTGGAATTACTCTTATAAGAGAGGTTCATGCCGATTTCGTATCGAGTGCTTCTATTTCAAATAAGGTTTCCTATCAAATGAGTTCAAAGGAGAAGAAAAGGAAAAGGAATAAGAAGAGAAAAAAGAAGTTGGACTTGAGGACAAAGTCTTTTTTTTCAACCGGAAGAGAATGATGAGCTCTAGAGTCACATAATTGTCATGTGTTTTGAAATAATTTTCCATGCGCCATTTGACTAGTCTTGGAACTCTTTTTGTCATGTGATTTTGTGTCTTTGGAAAAATCAGGTTCGTAATTTCCAATACTACCAAGTTGTGTAGTCAAGGATGAAACTTTAAAAAAAAAAAAAAACCATATATAGAATGTAGTAAATGCTTAGGAGAAAGGGGTTGCACCGCTACTAGGATAAATAGGTGCTTTGGTCATGGTTGTAAAAAAGTTATGTTCAAGTGAAAAATTACATATCTTCTTGCATCTTTAGATTGAGTGCATATTTTCACTTAGTATATCTTAGGTGGACTTTTAAGGTGCATTGACTGTGTTGTTCTTGTTCTTCTATTTTCCTCTCCATCTCTGTCTGATATTAGTGAAACCCACATTTTTTGATTGCAAGCGTGTCTAAATCTTAGGTGTATAATTGTTCCCAGGTAAGATTATCTCTATAATTTGACACGCCAATAATATGATATCAACACACTGGTTTCAGGTACAATACTGAATTACTGATGCTAAGGGTGGGGAGAAAACCATATTGGTTCAGCAGCTCAAAACTTCACTGGACCATAGTAAGAAACATGTATAGTTGCTGCAGACACATTGGTAAGCCATAACTACATCATTATCATTATCATTATCATAATCATATGTTCATATGGAAGCATGCATGTCTTCTTAATAACAATATGGAGTGAGTGTGTGTGTGTGTGTGTTATATATTAGGTGACAGATAGCTAGAATATTAGTAAGTTCTTTACAAAGTAATCATTAGTCACTAGCATATATAGAAATAGGTTGATGGTGCCTTGACAAGTGACAGCATGCATGCACGAAGGTTCTGTTCTCAAGGCCCTGATTTATGCAGAGGACGATACTCTGCCTCTACATTGGGTTGTGCCAGCTGAAGATACGGGTGAATGTGTTGAAACTCAGAGGCAGCGAGTTGAAGGAAGCTACCAGCTGCTGCAGGCTTCTCTTCGAAAACTGGGAAATAATGAGTGTGATCCATGGCTTGCTGATGCTGCAGCACCGGTTTATATGCTTCCAACTGGGCGTTCTCGAACCCCAATGCAGCCTGGTGCTCCTGAATCTTGTTGAGTACCAAGCAAAAAAAAGAGTAAAAATTTGTCATCTTTCTGATGAAACAAGTTATAAAGGCCCAAGAGCTAGTGATCTACTGAATTTAGTTCATGAATTACAAATTCCAAAACGAGCACTCGAATTAGTTTGTACATATAATTACCCAATTAGACACATTTCCAAAATTACAATAAGATAGAATGACTATTGATGCACATCATTTCAACTATAAAAGTGAGGTTTGTGTGTTGTGTGTGTGTGTGTGTGTGTGAGAGAGAGAGAGAGAGAGAGAGAGAGCTATTGTGTGACCTTCCTCCGCACATTATCCATCTCTTGTTGCAAGAGCTCATTCTGCATAGAAAGCCGTGCCAAATAATTTGTGTCAGTCTAGAAGAAGATGGAGTCATAGAAAATGACATGCACATTGTGTACACAAAAGCTATTTTTGGTGGCAACACTTAATTTAATGATCACAATTTGATATACTGGAATAATTCATCAACACTGCACAACTAGAAATGTATGTTACATTAATATGCTGTGCATGTCAGATTTATTAAACAACAGAATATATAGGACATAAATTATTGGCAGCAAAATTAAACAAAAGAGCTGTTCAGCCTACTACGCACGCGCGATGATGCCACGTAGTTGTGGCAGTAAGAAAAAAAAATTTCTGGCATGGAGGCTCGGGGGATTAAGCACTTTCCACAATTAACTTCGTTTTATTTTCATAATCATTATTACCGTCAATTTTCATATGAAGCAGAGAAGAAAAGCACAAAATATGAAAAAGAAGATAGAATGAATGAAGCACCTTACGGATCTGAACCTTGGCAATAGAGCTCTCTAGTTCTAGCTCAAGCTGAGTCAAGTCATCGTACGCTAAAATGTTCACGTCCTCTCCAACGTAGCGTCGAATTCCCAATTCGAGACGAAGTGTTTCCTTCCTCAGCATTTCCATGTCGGGATACAAATCGTCCTACGGATATTGGTGAAGGAAATTAAAGAATATTGCTGGGAGTTAATGTAACTATATATAACTGAATTAATGTTCATGCAAGCTATAGGCTAAAAATATTTTCACAATTTTAAATCAAGGAAAATTTTAATTTAGCGCGTGGCCTTTAATTACCCGGCGGTGATCGTGTTCCAGTGTGGGAATTTCTTTGGATCTCCGGTACATCTCAAAGATTTGCTCCATCCTGTGGAAAAGTTTTCAAGTTAATCACTTTGCACGCGAGCAAAAAAATCCATGATATTATTCCGTAACTTCATATTTTATTTTACCATCGGAAAAAGAATTTTTTTCCTTTTTGTGCAAAGTGAAAACATCTAGCTTCTTAGTTTGTTCAACCGAGTGAATGGGATGGAAATTCTCTTGACACACAAAGAAAATGCAAAATGAAATTTGGCCTCACACGTTTACTGCCTTAACATGTAAACGTTAGAATGGAGAAATACATCATCAATCAGAAATGACGCGTTAGAAAAATTTGAGAGTAAAACATTCTCAAACCCACCAATAATGGTTCAAACAATTTAAAAATACCAACAAGAACTTCGGTCCAAGGCACTCGATCGTCAAACCTTACATTTCAAAATGAAAAGACAAAATTTCCCCCAAATCAAACTCCCCAACGTGATGTGATGTGAACATGTCACTTTCTTGTCCTCCTTTCACAAGCACCGGGAGACAGATATAAATTAACCAGAGAGACACCTTTCAAGGTTAATGAGAAGAAAAAAAAAATGATAAAAAATAAAATAATAATAGAAGCAGAAGAACGAGCATCAAACCAAATTTTATATCACAAATTACAAACCAGATCTGAGAGGGGGGAAGAAAGAAGTAAGAGTCACTACCTAAAAGGTTCAGTGCAGTACTCAAACTTCTTCCCGGAGCTGGAATAGACGACGAGGCCAATTCGAGCGTCGCAGAGCACGGAAAGTTCTCGAGCCTTCTTCATCAGCCCGTTCCTCCGCTTGCAGAACGTGACCTGCCTCGTCGTGTTGTTCTCAATCCTCTTGATCTCAATCTTTCCGCGTCCCATCTCTCTAGAACATTACCAGATATATCACAACACCGCGTGCTCTCTAACTGGCCTCTTCTTTCTTTTTTTCTTTTTTTTTAATTATTATTATTTTTTTAATCCCGCAGCGAAAGAAAGAAGCCAAAATTATAAAACTAAACTTTTTCCCCCTCTTCTTGTATCGTTTGGGGTGATCAAATAATGCAGGGAGAAAGGAAAAAAAAGAGAGAAAATGGTGGACTGTTTCATTAAAGAAGACACGCATATAATTGTATTAACAAAAATAAATAAATAAATAAACAATTTTCGTACCGTCGGAGTGTCTTTCTTCCCTTGTGAGCCTATTTTAGTCTAAGCTTTGAGAAACAAACGAACGATCGCCCTACCTACTTATACTGCCGAGGAAGAAAAGGCTATTTCTGAAACGCGCCTGTGTGAAAGCCCGAAACTACCCGAATGCCTTTGCTGTGCTTTTCAAGAGTCCGGAGAGGCGGTAGGGGTAATACTGTCATTTAGCTTTGGTGCCGTAGGTGCTGCAGTCTGACGAGCTAGTTTCACATGCAGGTCCAAGGTTGCATGAGGAGTAGATGAGATGCAATGTGGGGTCGTCTAGATCACTAGGGGCATAGCACATGCATGAAGCTTTTATTTGGGGTTCTTTGTTTTTATCATTCTTTTTTATCTGAGCCACTAATGATGTCATGGCTTCAATTAATTTTACTAGAGTCAATGCTAATTTTTTTTTTTTTTAATCTCGAGAAATTGTTGAAAGAACAAATGTTAAATTACATAAAATAACTAATAAAACAGTTGTTTTTATGTGTAGGATTATTTTTGGGAATGATCAATTAAAAATGTATTTCTTGTTTGTTTCAAGTTCTAAGAAAATAATTTTAGAAATAAATCATTTAAAAAAAGCACACACACATATATAAATATATAAGTTTTGATATAATTAATTTTATTCTCATTTCAAGTATGGCAATGAATTTTGTTACGTAAAAATATCAAATTATTCTTCAATTTTATTTTAGATAATATTATAATCTATACAGTCTAATAAATAGGGTTACATGTGATGACTGTTATTTAGTTGTTCAACTTTTATTATTTCATTTTTCCCTTTCTATGTAATGTAGTTAATTTCTTATTGGTAGTCATCCAAAACTTCTGTTAAATCTTACAAATTATTCAGGTTTCATGCCTGCGAGCCCCTATTAATTAATTAAGTGGATGCAAAATATAAATGATTTTTCAATCTCTAAAAATTAAATTGAAATAATTTTTTAGTTCTGCATTTATACTTATTAGACATTTTAAAAATGCAATGCAACTTTTATTTTCACACCTCATTGTTTATAACCACCCGCATTCACTTTTCTATGTTCCTCATTTCACTGCAACAAAGTGTTTGTCTATGCTCATTAGTAATAATAGTAATAATAATACATTTCAATATGTTGAGGGTGTTTTAAAAATTATCATATATATTCTAATAGACAGTTATTATAAACCAACCAATTGTTATTTTTAAGAAAAAAAAAAACAAATCAAAATTCTTTAATTCTAAACAAACAAAATTTTGAGAATACCTATAAATTATGACATTCTTGAATTTAACATTAGGAATGTCATTTCTAAAACTATAATTTCAAATCTTCAATCAATGTCCCTAAGTGTTGGTGGTGTGAATGTACGTGTTGTCAAGTGTGAATGTTTTATCATAATTGACGTAAATATATTTTTAATATAATTTATAATTTACAATTTACAATTTTATATATATATTACCACAACCCTACCTAATCAGAATATCTTAACTCTATTGATATAATGTATATGATGGTGGTTAGATTAATGTAACAGTAAGATTTACTGATCCAAAAATCACAAAATCGTATCAGATTTGTTTCACACTTAATTTCTGTTAGAAAGTCTTACCGTCTAACCTTTTTCGCATTTATATTACCACAGTGAAGAGTTGGTTTACAAGTTCAAATTTAGTTGCTAGTTCCCGTCAAAAAAAAAATTAAAGAATTCTTGGCCTGGCAAAGGGTTTTCATGTAAAATTGTCCAAAAAGCAAGGCTTCTTATCTCGCCATACAAAAGCTTGGGCAGACAAGTCGTTGCAAACCACATGACACACTGAAATTTTGCCATTAGAAGCATATTTCGGGAATATTAAGGTTATGATGAAGGGAAAACCGATTGACCCATTTGGAAACGAGAGAGAATCAGAATCCCTGTGGATGACGTTCACTGGAACGTACGTAGTTATCATGAGTGGCTTACTCATTGTCGACGAGAGACCGACGTGTATGTATATCACCGACCATTGAGAATCGAAATAGCGTCCATACTTAAATAGCTCCTTAAAGTAAGAGAAAAGAAAAAAAATATCCCTCCCCTGTGGTCCTATTATTTTTCAACTCTAATAATTTCATCATTTCTACATGTTTTTGGCTGATTTAATCCTTGTTATTTTTTTTAAATTAGTCAATTTTATCTCTCTTAAATTTTTCGGTTACTTTAGTTCCTGTTATTTTTTAAATTAATAAATTTCAGTAAAAACTTTTCTACTTTATCATGTAAATACCCAAACACTCCATTTTTATCTTTTACAAACATACCTCCATCAATGTACGTATGTTTTTCATCGTAAACACATGTTTTATGGACAATGTTTTACACGAAATAATTCCACAGCCTTGAAGCCAATTGCTGCTTCACTTGTGTTCTTCATTCAATATTCATATTTTCCGGTTTCGTTTGTACACTCTGCAGTCACGTTGCCGGACTCAGAAAAAATAGCAGGATCGCACCAACGATCGTGGGAACAGTTCCTAATAACTTTCACCGTCTTCAAACACGATTTGGAGGTAGGTAATCTTAGACCCATTGTCTATGTGGTTTTGTTATGCTATTGTATGTGTTGATATCGGAGAAAATAACATAGGCAACACTATGTAGAAAATATAGTGATAATTATGTGACAATGATTTTACGTGCATGTGATGTTAGAAAAATATAGCTATACTTGTTGGAACCTATGGAAAGCCTAAATGAAGTTTTGAGTGAAAACTTGTGAGAAATAAGCAAGAAACAACGTTACAAATGGGTTTAAGGCAAAGTCATTCGAATGACCTAGCATAGTCATTCGAATGACCCTGGAATTTACTCATCCTGGAGCAAAATAGCCAAGTCATTTGAATGACCAGGGTGATTCATTTGAATGACTCAACAAATTTTACCCCCAGAGAGCAAAATTTATGTGTCATTCGAATGACCAGGCTAGGTCATTCGAATGACTCAGTATTTTCACTCCTGGGAGAGCCAAATTTCAGTGTCATTCAAATGAACAGCCTAGGTCATTCATATGACCATTGAAGAACTTAAGATTTTAGCTTTTCTATATGTTCCAACAAGCAAAAAAACTCAGGAAATGGTATAGGGAAGTAACTGTAAATGTATTAAGATAAAGAATGGACATAGGGAAAAAGTAAGAAATCTTAAGAAAGCTCTGGCCACAGGAGGCCGTTATGCCACGAAAATAAGAACGTAGGTATGTTAATAAAGAAATTTCCCTTGGCTACCTTCCTGCATGATTTGAGGTTTGTAGGGAAGGTTTGGCCGAGCTTCTGCATGGTTTGAGGTCTGCAGGAAAAGCCTGACTCCCTCTTGAATGGTTTGAGGTCTACAAGGAAGGTAAGGCTGAGACGTGGCTACTTTTTTGCATGGTTTGAGGTCTACAGGAAAGGGCTGGATACTTCTTGTATGGTTTGAGGTCTGCAAGGAGGACCCGACACGGCTGCCTTATTGCATGGTTTGAGGTTTGCAAGTAAGGTAGGGCTACTTTTCCTGCATGGTTTGAGGTCTGCAGGAAGGGCATGACCACTTTTCTGCATGGTTTGAGGTCTGCAGAAATGGCCGGGCTACTTCTTGCATGGTTTGATGTCTGCAAGTAAAGTAGGGCTACTTTTCCTGCATGGTTTGAGGTTTACAGGAAGGGTATGGCCATTTTTTGCATGGTTTGAGGTCTGCAAGGAGGGCATGACATGAATATGGCTACTTCTCAGCATGGTTTTAGGCTTGCAGGGCAAGGCTACTCTCTTGCATGGTTTGAGGTCTGCAAGGGAGGTATGATGTAAGATAGACGACTTTCTTGCATGGTTTGAGGTCTGCAAGGAAAGCATAATTAGACGATGACTACTTTCCTGCATGGTTTGAGGCCTACAACTACTTTCTTGCATGGTTCGAGGTCTGCAAGAAAGGTATGATCAAAACATGGTAGGGTATGGTAAGAAAGATAATGTATGCTAGGATGATAAGGATATAATGTGTTACTTGTGTATGACAAATGTGTGAAGGTATGATAAAGATATGATAAGCTAGGATAAGAAAGGTATGATACAGATAGAATAAGCTATGATAAGAAAGTTATGATGAGGATAATGTAACACCCTAGCTAACTGCCTATGCTCGAGTCATACGCAATGCTCACTTGGTTGTTGATCATTTGGTGGGAATACTTATAGTCCTTCATTACTTTTCGAAAATACAAGATTAAGGAAAATATGGATCATTTTAAAACTTTTTTGTTTGTTACTTATTCATAAAGTATGAGCCGCGCGTGAATCAAGATATATACTACAAACGATAGAGCTTGAGCTTACAAGGGTTAATCCTTACTAACATAAGCATTTATAACAGAGGCATAGTCAAGTACATGGTCCTTTACAAATAATTTCTAACCACAGTAGAGTATTATAATAAGTTGCATACATGGGTCATATACAGCAAAATACATATAAAAAATGCTTATGTGGCGCAAAACTGGACTAGCTAGTCCTTAGGCCGGATCTTCTGCTAGCCTGCATTGGGGTCTTCACTGCTCCGCGGGTGGCTCCTCATAGGGCTCCTCGTAGTACTCGTCCACCCTAGGAAGCATAAGCGAGTGGGGGTGAGAACGTTTGTCCTCAGTGGTTACCTTAGCGTCGGGGTACTTCTATAACTCACTTATGAACCAGGCCGCTCAGGAGATCTCTATGTTTACATGCATACTAACATCCTACTGATTATTATCTTTACCTAGGATCCTGAATGTCTTTATCTAAGTTACTAGGTGACTGGGGATCTATTCTTTCTTATCTAAGTTCTCGTGCTTGTTTACCTTTCTCGCGTACATACATAGCCATCTCGAGCGTTCTTTTGACAGTACTTACTTCATACATGTACTTACGTACACTTACTTTTCATATACTTATGTATCACATATTCCTTTTTCACATCATCATTCATCACATTATTGCATATACATTCATTTCATACTCTATGCATGGGAAAAACTTGGGATCTCTTATGCATACTAGCTTACTCGGGCTAGCGTCCTTCTTGTCTTTTCTTATGCATACCGGATTACCCGGGTTAGCGTCCTTCTCATCTAGTCCTTCGCCCATGTAGCCGTGGCCATACGACTACAACCACTTCTGTTCCCAGCTTAACGACGACCAGGATGCACTCACACTTGAGTGGTTGCTAACCACCAATGGGGTCTAGTGTCCATCATCGCCTATCAAGTGGGCTAACCTCCACTAGGTAGGAGGCGGGGGCTGGTCCTTGCGACGCAGCCAGGCATTGGACTCATACATCATCATAGTCATATCTTTAGGTGTGTCACCCTTTCTCATTCATCTTTTCTTTCTTTCATTCTTTCTTTTGTGCTTTCTTATCTTTCTTTAGTGTCCTTAACCTCGTTAACCAATCCACCCTTTTGGGACTGGCAAGGTAACACCATTGACCAATCCACCCTTTTGGGACTGGTGAGGGGCGTGTCCATAGACTTTGCCAAGAGAGAGACTTCCTATCATATAACTACATACTTGTTCCCTAATGTTCAATTATGGTCTTTAAGCATTAAGTGATTAGCCTCTAGTTCTCTAAGGTTGTCCTAACACTTACTGACAACCCGGTCTTCATGATGCATGATATCATAATCTTAACAAGTCCAATGTTCCACATACATCCTACCTATTACATCCATCAGATACATCAATCAGATCATTGCTTGTTGGACCATATGCCCAAGACAGTTCCCATGAGTCCCTGAGACTAGCTCCTCCACTCTTTCAAAATTCATTTTCAAAGGGTTCTCAGGCCGCTCAGCAGTTACCTGGACCGCTCAACAGTCCGCTGTCAAGTTCTAAAAACCATGTTCCATCCTTATCGCTCAGCGGAGCTCATGAGGCCGCTCAGCGATTCCTGGCGAAACTGCAGCATACTACTTTAGGTTTAGGAGTATGCTGCAGTATTCCTGTCCCACCCGGTCCCGTTTCGCTCGTGTTTGATCGTTCGCAGTCCCAGTGCGTCGCACACGATCGTCCGAAAAATATTCCGCTTATACCGCGCGTCTTCTAATTCCCCTCCACCTAGAAATAAGGTTCATTCGAGGAATTTGTGACTTTTTCTCCGGAGGAGTATTTTCCACAGATACCTTTGTCACCTCATAAAGCTCTTGTGTCTGCAGACAACCATTCCGCTCGTGGCTTCGCTATTGCCCAACCTTCCTAATGAGGTCGTGGGGCTATTCTAAGGTGTTTGTACCCTTTCCCCGGTACAGGTTAGGTTTCCAGAGACTTGAGGATCTCTGCTCAGTTCTACTGGCTCCACGGGGCCAAACGAGGTTGTTCTAGTGTCTGCGGAATTCGTCCGAAACTGAACCTATTTCCATTTTTCTGACATTTTAGGTTTTTCATCCATCTCTAAGGGTCGAGAGGAATCATTTGAGTGTAAGCAGAATTTATCAAAACTAAACAGAATAATTTCTACAGATCTCTGCATGTTAACCCATACAGAGTGCCTTACAAACGGTTAATTGGGGAAATTTTCACTAAGAAAGGAGTGAGATGTTATAGATAACATGTATTATGATAAGAAAGATATGATGGGTTAGATATTACGCGTGTACGACAGGTATATGAACGTATGTATATGTATGTAGATAGAGTGAGTGACTTACGCTATGAGGTTACGAGAGGACACAATCTAGTCTCGCGCTACTTAAATGAATGAGGTTGGAAGGCACGAAGACTGTAACATCCCGATTTTCTCTTAGAGGAATAATCGTGATTAATTAATTTTTAATCATGATTAGAGAATTGAGATGGGAAATTTTAGTTAAAATATCCCTCGGAATTTAGACGTGTCACGGTAGAAATTTCGGCTGACAACCGAGCAGTCGTTGTTCGCCGATGAATTTTGGCACGCAAAACGGTGTACGTGAAAATAATCTCCCGGAGAAAAATTTCACAAGCACCTTTAGTATTAATACACTTAGGTAGGTGGGAAATAGAGGATCGCAACGGTCCAAACGGAATATTTTTCGGAAGACCGTGCGCGACGCACCGAGACTGCGAGCGACAAAACACGAGCAAACCGGGACCGGGAGAAAATAAAATCTCACCAGAAGCATGATGATGGGCTGCACGTTTTTTTAGAGATTTTTGGTCAAAATATCCCTTAAATTAAGTTTCCAAACATCTCATCACCATACCTTCTCACATCATGACCAT
>QANU01035511.1:0-85779 GCA_003254905.1 Nissolia schottii
TCTATATGTTGAGAAAGAAATTCTTAGATGTTATTAGAATAAACATTTTGAATGACTTTACATGATAAGGTAGGTTGATGTTAATACAATGTTGCAAGACCTTTTGAGAGTAACATAGAAATTAGATGAGTCATGTAAGAGGATTGTACTGAGTAGAAGAATAATTTTAAAATTTTTAATTACACTGATTAAAGTGATTGAAGGAGATTTATTTGATACATTAAATAAGTACAACCGATTTTAGGATTTACTAGAAACAGTTAAGCCTACACATACATATACATATAAATAGAAAAATCCATTATAAAAAAATAAATAGAAAAATCCAAGGCAAATTTCTTAGAATAGGAACTACTCGAACCACCGGAAGTTTCAATAACTATGTCACTTAAATAAAGGAAAATAAGAATGATCAAAACAAATAGCGATTTTGCATGTAAGTTTCTTTTTTTTCGTGCTCTCAAATTTAAATGAAGGTATTAACATATTTTTATATTTGAACGACTGCAGTTTAATAAATCTTAATTAAATTTTAAACATTAGGATTTAATTATGATAGGATTTAATAAATCTTAATTAAATCTTAATCTTTAGGATATGAGTATCCTTAAATTTTATAATTCATATTCGATATATTAGTAAGTGTATCTAGACTGGAAAAAGTTCAAATCTTATGCCAAATGTTGAAGTGTCAGGCTCACGTATTATAAAATTATTGGTTGTTCAATATTGTTTCTCACATATTTCCTTCAGTTTTTTTTTTCTCTCTAATAAACAAAGAGCAAGTGTGTCGGGAAGCTGGAAGTGTCGGGCAGCCATTCAAGCTGCTTAGCATATAAACTCATATCCTTAATATGTGAATTTATAAGAAATGAAATTAAAGATGATTATGAAAAGATAAATTAAAGAAAAAAAAAACAATTTTATTTTTGCTATTCCCTCTGTTTATTAGTATAAATATGGATATATTTACACGTCATGTAAACATAGTGAAACAGGTCAATTACAAGGACCTGTGACTAATTAACATAATCTTTCTTAATTCATTTAAAAAAGAATAAAACTCTCTAACTAAAAGTTTAAAATTAATTTTTTACTGACCCACTAATTAACATAAAAATTCAAATTTCCCCAACCACTAAAACAAACATCATGAAAAATCTCTAAATTTTAATATATTTTATTTAAAATTATTCTCATCTACTTAAAAAAAAATGTTACTTAAGTCTGCAATGAATGCATGTAAAACACATCAAAATAATTTCGTAAAGTAGACGGAAGCTATACTAATTTTGTAATATATAAAAGACAGTATATAATAGATATAATAGAATACTCCACTAAATTTCAAGGTCATGATATCTATGCATTTTGTTTGATTGATGTAAAGGCTGTGTGGAAATGATGTGTTCATAGGGTCATGGTTAATGAGCACTTATACCTTTTCAGAGAAAACTGGTCTTCTTACTTCATCGACGCTTTCTGTTGTGAATGTCTCCAGCTCTGGGCATTCACTCACACTCAACCGCTTCAATTGTGGACACTCTGTAGTATTTCTTCCCATAAAGAAACACCTAACTTTTGGTAGCCAACTAAATACCATGGAGGTTACGTTAGGAAACTCCAATGGTTCGTTGCCTGTTTCTGATCCTGCAACACATTTAACAATTTCCTCCATTCCAAGGCAACCCATTATCTTTAAGTCTTCAAGCTTTCCAAGACATTTGGCTACAGAAACTGGCAAGATATGCCTCAATTTGTTACAGGAATAAACATTGATACTCCGCAGATTTGAGAAATTGAAAGCTCCTTCTGGATCTCTGCTCCACACTTGCTTCAGATTATTGAGACTCCATAAATGAATAAGCTGCAATTTTGTGTCGGTTCCTAATGCATCTTTTTCCAAAGGACGTTCCATGGTTTCAAAAATAACTTCCACCGACGCACACCTAAACACCTCCAAGCTCTCTAAGCTCCGATGCCAACCTTCCATGTGACTAGGAAAAATTATGTCAAGCTTGTGGCACCTTTCAATACACACTGAAATGAGACAAGGAAAGGAACCTGCACCAACTTCAGGTGGCCATATGTGCTTTAACATATCCATGTCAGTGAGTTGGATTTCCTCCAACTCAGGAAAGATACATACCTGTTTTATAGCAAAGAAGCCATTAGGTAAAGGAATGAGGTACCACAATGACAAGTCTTAGGGGGAAAAAATGTGCAACATGAGAAAGGGTGAGTAGAAAACACAAAATTAAAAGGAAATTACAGAACTTTACAGTCCTACGCACCGCTGAATAGTCACCACAACTTTCCTCGAAGATGAATAACTTTTCCATCATCGGACATTTACTTACAAAAAGACTTTTGAGTTTCTTCAGATTGCTAGCCACAGACAGTGAACATAAATATGTCAAGTTAGGACAATCTTGCATAGTTAATTTTATTAAGTTCTGAAAACAGAAGCTTGATAGCTGGCTGCTCCATATCTTAAGGACGTTCATTGAGGACAACTCCAAGGTCTCTAAGTTTGGGATTTCAACCTATAGGAACACACATATAATTACTATATTTGGAACAACTAATATAATCTTTGATCACACATTAATTTAAGTCAGAGGAAATGTATGCAAGACCATACCTTTTCACCAAAAAGAGAAAGGGGAGTTGTGACACTTCGCTCATTCTCTGCAGTAGTAATTTTTGTGTGCCCTTCTTGGCTATCCATAATATGGAAACTAATACATAATGGTAAATCTTGTAGTTTCAAAGAGCGTAGCGTAGAGAACACAACCTTATTTGATACTTCTCCTCCTTCCTCTACAACAATTTCCTCCAAACGAACACATTCAGAGACATCAATTGTTTCTAGACTACGAAGAAATTTAACAAGGTAAAAGGAGAAGAGATTCTTCAATCTAGTGCACATCTTGACCTTGATTGTCTTTAATCTGGAGAATGAATCATCTGTAACAGGACTACAACATATCATCTTCATGCTTGTCAGGTTGAAGAGACTGAGAGATTCTAAATTGGGAAAAGCATCCTGAGGATGTGACAACTCCATAGAGTTAACAATATATTCAATGCCATGGTCATTTATGATTGACAAGTGTTTAAGATCTGGGAACCCATCCAAACTCAGCTCATAAAAGGCATTTTGAACTCCATTTAGCTCTTCCAACAACAAATTCTCTACTCTTTTGAACATCATTTTGATTTCTTTGAGGGAGTGAATGTCTTTGCCTCCAGTTTTTAGCTGTAGCGCCAAAGATCTTGAAGCTGCATACTTATTAGGCATCTTGAAATCTCCAACTGAAAGTGTTTGGAAGTCTCCAATAACAACCTTGTAATCATTTAACATGTCAAAGAACACATCTTTTGGCAAAACATCAGCACTTGGGATGCACACGTCTATAGTTTTCAACTGATGCAAATGTTTCAGATTAGAAAGAACTGAAATTTGACTTAGTTCTGTCCCTCCTTCCACCTTCCTTTTGATCAAGCTCTTTCTTATATACAACTCTTCTAAACTAGTCATGCCTGATATTAAACTAGTTGGAATCATGTTGCCTATGTAACAGTCACTGATGTCTAACAATTGTAGCTTGCTTAAAACCCCCAATTCAGCTGGAAAATTTTCAATTTTGGATCCTGAAAGGCTGAGAATTCTTAATTTTTTCAGATCTCCTATGATTGACAAGCTACCAAGCTCGCACCTCTCCAAACAAAGCATTCTGAGGTTTGATAGGCATTTAATTGAAGAAGGTAGGCTTGGTAAATGAACTCCGATCAATATTAATACTCTGAGTTCGTCCATTCCTTGAAAAAACCTGTCAGGTATATTCAAAGATGGATTGTCACTGTCAATGTGAAAAACTCTAAGATGAGGACACTTTATAAATTCAGGAAGCTCATCAACAATGTCACTCTTGTATATAGAAATAATAGTGCACCTCTCAAGTTCATCTTTATTAGGCCAGTCATCTAGTTTGTCATTTCTCCAAGAAAATACATTTTGATCCTTGTGAGCTATGGATAGAGCAGCATCTCTAACCATATCATGCATATTGAATTGATCACTAGAATTACTATCCAGCAACAAACTTGAATTTCTTAGATTCTGGAGTGACTCAGATATTCTATCGCGGGCATCCCTTAGTGAATGCACACCTTTAAGTGTACCCAAACAAAAGCAGTACTTCGCTAAGTCCACAATTAGTGGTTCTTGAGCCATCTGTGCACAAAGTATGAAAATGGATTTGAGCTGCTCGCTTTCTAGATGGTCATAACTCATCTTTACAGAGATCTCCATGGACTTTTGCACTCCCATCAATTCTTGCATTGTAAATTTTTTCGATACATCTTCCCAAACTGACTCATTCTTATTCCTTAATGCCCTTCCCAATGTGACTATTGCTACGGGTAACCCTCCACAGTACTTGTTAACAATGTCTGGTTTGAATTTGGAATCATTACCTTGTATTTCAGCTGCCTTCTTAAACAATTTCACAGCATCCTCCTCACCCAACTTTTCTACAGGGAATATTGAATCTCCCTTAACGTTCATTTTATCAGACAACACCTCTCTAATTCTTGAGGTAAGCAATATTTTGCAACCCTTGTAGACACTCGGAGAATCTCTATTTTTTCCCATTATATTGCTGAAATCCTTTTCACTAGCCAATTTTTCTTCCCTTGCCATTTTGTCCCCAAAGTCCTTTCTATCTTTGACAGTCACGTGACCTAAATCATCATCACCAAATGGTATCCCTAACATATTCAAGTCCAACGCATCCCAAAGGTCATCAAGGATCATAAGGATACTCTCTCTCTCTTGCTTCAACCTCGTTCTTAAACGATCTGCTCTCACATTCTCACCTTCCCCTTGAAAAGTCAATCCTAAATAGTAAGCAATATCTTCCTGAATTTTTTGACGGTTTGGATTTCTTGTTATGTTCACCACAACTACCACATCGAACAAATTGTTATCTTTAGCTTTCTTAGCAATTATTTTGACCAAGGTGGTCTTGCCCACACCACCAGGCCCATGCACTCCAATCATTCTCACAGTGGAGTCTTTTAGTTTTCGCATTATTCCTTCCACTGTGTTTTCTCTTGAACCAAATTCAACTAAACCAGGAATATCAATATTTGAACACTTTGGATTCTGCTGATATGAAACTCCACCAGACTTGGGGATAACTCCATGCAAGTTGTTAACTTCCTCTGCCAGCTTCAATGCTTTCCTGCCTAGTCTATGCCTATACCACAAGAAAGGAAGAATACCCATGGAACACCCCGTCTTTGTGTGCCCTTTGTCACGCAGAAACTCGTTGCATTCTTTTATCTTTCCCTTAGTGTTCTCAAGCCATTTTTCAGCACCATCTTGAATTTTTTCTGCGTTGTCTTTAGCCCGATTAACTTGGTTTTCCACCATTTCTCTAGCATTCTCAAGAGCGGTAACATTTTGTTTTAATTTCTCAAATTGCTCGGCGTAATGGCTAATGTAACCTACTTGCCGAATACTCGCATCTAGTGCAAAATCTATGGCTTTATCTACAACTTTAGATGAACATGGATCCATATTGCTTTCTGTATATCATGCAAACACCTCCTTCCCTGGAATGTGGCAAGTGAAAACAAACCAATTAAGAAAAATATGTATTTTTAATCTGGATGTGGATCAGTGAATATATATTGAAGCACTTGTGTTGAGTTTCATAGAGAGAAGAGCGAAAAAAATCCAAGAGACACTAAATAGTTGTGTGTGTTTCATTACATATAGATGTTTCTATTTATAAACTAAAAAGAAAATTAGCACATAATGAAAGTAAATCAATATAAAATAACTAAAACAAATAAGATCAATTTATGATATAGAATATATTTATTTTTATTCTTTAACGACTTGAAATCATTTTCTTTCTTTCAATACAAGAAGGTTGGTTGATCAAATATAAATTTAATTTATTTAGAGTGAGTACTCTAAATTGGTTCTCCGGGTTCCAGACAATCTTTTAAAGTATTGAGCACAAAGCACGTATTATAATATATGAATATCATTATTCATGAGTATGTAATAAGCATTAAAATAAGAAAGGAGAGAAAAAAAAACCGAATTTTGTGAATAAACCATTAAACAAAAACATGTAAATCATCATTTCAATGTCGAGAGTAGGATTATCATTTAATTGATAATGGGCAAAGCACCAAAGGATACCTAAAAGGTAATCTCATCTCAAATAGTCAACAATTGAAAATGAATCAAAAAAATTTTTAGCATTCCTGTGCAACCATGTATACACAGAAGCATAATAAAAACCAATAACTACTACAAGATCTTTGCTTCTTTCCGGAAGCCAAAACATCTAAGCTTTTGTAAGGAAAAAAATAGATTAGTTCATAGGACACACCCTCCTCAAATATCCCAAAAAAACATGTTTCCAAAGATATCTCCATAGGGTAATACAAAAAGAGATGAACCTCTGATATGGAACTTAAAGCCCACACATTACACGCTTACATTTGGGAGAATGCGGCAAGAGATCAATGCTTCAAAAGCACAATAGTCAAAAGAAAAACTTTGAACATTGAACTTCCTTCCTTAATCAAATTAGTTTTCAAATTTATTTTTATTATAACTTCTAAATTTATTTAAAGTGTTTTTCATATGTTTACTATTGCTGTTGATTTTTAGTTTTTTATGACATTTTTTTTAAAAAAGAATTTCGTTAAAAAGAAAATCAAATTTGATGAGGTAAGAGGATAAGAAATCTTTCAAAAACTAAAAGTGGAGTAATGCTTTTTAATCTATCCTTAGTTTTTTTATGGCATTAACCAAGTTTTTTTTTTTACTTTATAAAAGTACACATTTAACATAAATTTAGGGTGCCTTCATTTCAGCTTAAAAAAAAAGTGATTCAAAAGTTAAGTTTTGTTATAGAATTGAAATTCCAAAAACTATTTCATTTATCTTACGCTTAAAAGCTATTTTTTTAAAATTTAGATAAATTTTTTTTAAAAATTATCTAATATACAAAATTGATTATTTAAGCTAAAACAAGTGATTTTTTTAAATCAAATAAGCTGAAACAAATGTATCATTAAACCTTAAAAAAATAAGTTTGTTTTACTAATTTCTCTAAAATATCTTTCTATATGTTTTGTAATTGCATTAATAAAAATATTTAACTCCACAATTTTTAGACAGAATTTATTAGGCTAAATTTTTAAGTCATAAAAATTATAAAAATATAATTCAAATAAAATCATGTTTACTATCATGATAGCAATAAATGTTTAGACGTTGAATTCAATTTATATTTCACATACCTTTTAAGCTATGCTATTTTGTACATTAAAAAACTTACAAATTCATAAAATACTTAGTTGTCACATAAAATAATTAAAAGTCTAATGATAACGAAATTTTTTTTAAAATTTAAGAAATTTTTAAAAAATAATAGTTTTAATAAAAATAATTTTAAACCTTTAGTTTCATCGAGGAAGGAAGAAAATTATTTTAAATTAATTAAATAGAAGTGACAATATATAGAACCTCCATTAAAGTAAGAAATATTATATCTTAAAAAGTTAGTGAACTAAAGGTTAAATGTAATCATAAAATTATTTTAATCAACATGATAATAAATCTTTCAAAGAACTTGCTAACGCGATGTGCCAGCATTTGTGTTTTGAAGTTACAAAAACAACAATTATTGTGCACAACAAAGGAAGCTTTTCCAAGTCTTTTCCAAGCTTTTAAAAGTTCTATGATAGTCACTAATGTAAAACAATTAATTATCAAATGAGGATTATTAGTAGGAGTTCTGCTATGGTTTTGGAGACTTTTTCTGCGCTTCTCTTTTGCCTTGACCACAACCTCTGTTACTTCTCCGAAAGGGGAGGCAACAAGGTTGTGGTTAGCTCTTTTAAGGAAAAGCTTTTGGGTTCTACGACCCAAAATGCCGTTCCAAAAAAAAATGAAGGGGCAACCTTTTTGAGCTAAACCTAGTCAAGGCTGAGTTTGTCAATGGGAACCGCCTTTTACCTAAGATAACTCTAGCCCCGTCAATTCGAAAAGAGATTAGTGTGGAATGGGAGAATGCATTGGTGGTGAAACTAATTGGGAAGGAGGTAGATTTTGTTACCATGCAAGATCGGGTGAAAAAACTATGGCATCTCATTGGGAATTTTGACATCATGGATATTGGCTTCAGATATTTTTTGGTTAACTTTGCTGAGGATAATGATCGTGCTAGAGCGTTGGATGGTGGCCCGTGGATGCTTTTTGATCACTACCTATCTATTAGGCCATGGAATCTTGATCTTGACTCATCAATGGCAACCATCAACCAAACGGTCGTTTGGATTAGATTTCCATGGATTAATGCGGGTTACTATGATGAAGACATTTTGCTTGCTATGGCTAGTATGGTAGGGAGACCAATCAAGGTTGATCAAACCACGCTCCGGGTTGCTCAGGGTGAATGGCATTGGATTGAGTATGTGGGCCTTCATATCATTTTGTGCATTATGTGGTTGTTGTGGTCATAATCATAGAAATTGTTATGGGCTGGCGATGGTGTTTGAAACCGATAGTGTGGTGGTGGTTTAATGAATAGCTACAAACTCAAGAGCGGAGCAAGGTACGAGACATTTAAGACACAAGAAGCGATTGTATCTTCTTCACCAACGCCCACTCCAACGAGACAAATCCAAGAGACAGGGAAGGCTATGAGAACAAACAAGACTTTGGCAAAATCGAAAATCAGGGAGGTGGCTCTGGGTGAATCTCGACTTGGGAAAGCTTTTCTTTTAGTGCACTCACATTTCTGCAAATATTTTGAGTCAATCAGAAATAAGTACGGAGACCTTGATGAATTTCGAACACATTTCCTTGGCACATGGGCCCTCTCTTCTTCCTCTTGTTGTTGATCGTGTCTCGATATCTAAGGTGAGCGCTAGTGCTTCTAATTTAGGGGTTAGCAGAGTCAAAGACGATCCCCCTGATTATGAAATTCTTTGTACAAATGAAGGAACTGCTTTAATTCAAGCTCGTTTATGTGCATTGGAAGACAATATTGAGCCTATTTTGCAAGGGGCTGTGGAGTCCGAAACCTAGGGGTGTTCATAACCTGGTTTGGCCCGCTAACCCAGACCGGCCCGAAGCATTCAGGTCGAATTGGGCTCAATTTTAAAAAACTCTAAAAAAAACAAAACTCTATTTTAATTCATTTTGGGTTCGGGTTTAGCCTCGGGTCACCTGACCCAACCCGCATGCACTATTATTATGCATTTTCTATTTTTTTCTTCATATACAATAGATTGATTGCAAATCTATTGTAGTTAAACTATGTCTATTTTGGTGTTTAGAAATCTATTGTAGTGCACTTATTATTTTTTTATTGTTTATTTTCCACTAAAATTATGAAAGTTTGAATGACAATGCTAAGGTTATAAATTTTAGTTCATTTTGTTGTAGTGTTTGAAATTAATGAGTGTTTAGTTAGGAAATATAATGTTTATTTTGAATTTTTTTAACTTTATTTTTTAATGGATGTTATTTTTTATCTTGAAGTTTGAGATAGTTTTGGCCCGTTTTTGGCCTGGTTCAAACCCAAATTTTAACTCGTCCCGAAGATGATCGGGTCTATCAGGTTTAGGGTCGGGTCCGGGTCCTCAAAATTGGCCCGGTCTAAATATAGGGCTGGGTTCGGGTAAAGGCCAACCCGACCCATGACACCCCTACCAAAACCTTTAGTGTGTGTGCAAATAATTAATTATTGGGTTCTTTTGATCTTCGAATTTGGGATTTCTTTTGGTATGGCTACTCATAACCTCATTGTTTGGAACTCTAAGGGAATTTGCAAAAAGGATTTTCCATCTCTTGTTAAGGATCTTTGCAGGAACTTTGACAGTTCTTTCTTGACTATTCTGGAACCTTGTATTAGTGGTCATAGAGCAGATAATATCATCAAGAAGTTTGGTTTTGATGGTTGTTTCAATATAAATGCATAGGGTTTTACTATTGGTATCTAGTGTCTTTGGGACAAATCTTGTTTTCAAGTGGACGTTATCTTTTCTTGTCGACAATTGACTCATTTAAGTATACGCTATTAAGGAGAGCAGTGGTGGTATTTTTTTTGTTTACGATGGCCATCCTCAACCTGCATTGAGGGCGGATCTCTAATGTTACCTATGCAAGATTCGGGAAACCATGGAAGATCACCGGTGTGTCATTGGGGATTTTAATGTGGTGTTGCTTACTTATGAAAGAATGGGGGGCTCTGACTCTTCCTCTTTTTGCTTACCCTTCTGTTCTTGCATTGTGATAATCTCTAGAGGGAAAAAAAAGAAGAAAATGTTGGTGCGCTGCAGTCCCCTAGGCGCACTGCAGCGACACCGAGAACAGGGAGCGCTGCAGCGCCTCGCTGCTTGGAGTCCCACATCAGATGCGTCATTAAAAGGGGTCTCCATCTCTCTCTCTTTATATATATAGAAGCTTCCCGTGAGCGTTTAGACTTGCTAATTCACTCAAGAGCTTGAGATGTCCCGCTTTTGTGAGACTTTTTGCTCCAATTATTTTTATTTCATTTCTCCCTCACATTTTCCATTCGTGGGGAAGCATTGCCTCCACATAAGGTGTCATGAGCTCCCAGCTTAGTGCTCTTTAGCGGTCAGTCATTTTTATGTGAGTGATTTTCTTTACGGTCTATTTTAAACCATGTAATTATTTTTATAAGTTATTTATTTTAAGAATTGTTTTATTTATGCATGTTTTATGAAATCCTAAGAGGTGAAACTTAATATTTTATTTTATGTATTTATGAAGTTAGTTGTTATTAGGAATTCTTTTTATGAAATTAGTTATTAATTAATTTATTAATTAGTATTTCTTTATTTATGAAAATATTCATATATTTATTTAACTAGTTATTTCCTTTTTTTAATGAAATAATGATTTATTTAGAAATGCCTTTAATTATAACGTTAGTTATTTCTTTATAATTATTTATTTAAAAACCTTCTTTATTTATGAAAGTAATTATTTATGAAATATTTATGAAACTATTTTTAAAAGTCATAAAACTTTTTAGAACTACATGAGACTGCGTATTTTATTGCATTAAACAAAATAATATTGCTTGTGTATGATTAATATTAAGATATATAAATAGTCACATGCTTAAAATTGTTTGATTAGGCTTAATAGAAACTTTTAACAAAAAATTATGGTTAAAGAAAGATTTGATAGGAGAAGATTTCTGTTGAAGAAAGGTTCTGACTATGACAAAACTTAGTATTTAAGCTGTCCATTGTAACACCCTTTTCTTACCTAAAAACCTCCTTAAGCATGGGATCTTAGTCTACCAATATTTTTTACAAGATAAAACATTTAATAATATTAAGTCATGTTATGCTATCAATATCAGTTAAATGATTATGCTATGATGATCATGTTATGTTATGTATTTAAATTGTTTTTATTGAAATATATCTATGATAGAAATGTAAGTCGGCAACAGCCTACATTGACCCTAGTATACCTAGCATAAAGACGGATTTCCGAGACCTAAGCCCATCTGACTAAGACCAGGTACAACCACTTCTCTATTTTGTGCTTTTCACGATTCATATGGCCACAACACTGAAGACTATGTAGATTTGAAAGATGAGGTGGAGACATGGGTTCGCCGAGGCAAGCTGGAAAATATGTCATCCAAGAAAGAAAAAGGAAGATGGTATTTCGGGAACCGGAAAGAAGACCCTATCCCAGAGAATACCGCGGGAAAGAAAATCGTGAGGACAAACAGGACAGAGAATACAGAAGAACAGAAATAAACAGGGTAATCAATACCATTGCCGGTGGATTCGCAGGAGGGGATACACCTGTTCTGCAAGAAAAAGACACCTACAAGATGTCTTACACCTCAACAACAAAACTAACAGCAATTTTCCCGGACACAGGTACTTCCCTGACATCACGTTTACCCGCGAAGACTTCGCACACACCACCCCTATCCATGATGATCCTATGGTCATCTCGACCACACCAGTAAATACGAAAGTCAGAAGAGTCTTAATAGACCAAGGAATCTCTGCTGACATCATTTTCAGAAGCTAGCTGCTTTAACCGGCTCGAATTGAAAAATACGGATATCGAGCACTACCAAGAAGATTTGGTGTGCTTTTCAGGAGAGACAGTCACCCCCGTTGGGTATATCTCCCTCTACCTAACCTTGGGCTCCGACCATCTTACAAGAACAGAGCGAGTAAAGTTTCTGGTGGTCGACAAACCATCAGCATAATCCTGGGAAGGCCAACACTAAACGCAATCAATGCCGTCATCTCCACGGCCGCCTTGACAATGAAATTCCTTACTCAAGATAATCGGGTAGCAACAATACGGGGAGACCAAGCGACCGCTAGGAGGTGCTATACCACTAGCCTCCAGGCACATAACTCACAAAGGGTTCCACGGAGAGCCACTCATCCTAGAGCGTCGCAAGTCATTCTGACTGAAATCTCCACAAAAAATATGCCACAGCGGGAAAGGCCAGAGCCCGAAGGAGAGTTGCAAACCGTTCAGATAGGTCTTAACCCTGAACAGGTCACCCTTATCAACAGAAATATTCCCCAAAAAAGTGAAAGACTGACTGATCACCACCTTAAGAAAGAACGCGGATTTATTTGCATGGGCCGCATCGGATATTCCAGGAACTGACCTAGCCCTCATGGCACATAAGCTAGCCATCATGCCAAGAAGCAGACCAATAAAACAGAAAATAAGAAAGATGAGCACCGAGAAGGCGTGAGAAGTGCAAAAACAAGTGCAAATGCTAAAGGAAGCTGGGTTCATAGAAGAGATAATGTACCCGTCATGGCTATCCAATGTGGTCATGGTCCCAAAGCCAGGGGGAAGTGGAGGATGTGTGTGGACTACACCAACCTTAATAAAGCATGTCCCAAGGACTCATACCCCCTCCCGAACATCGACCTATTGGTGGACTCCGCCTTAGGATATAAATTTCTAACCTTCCTCGACGCCTACGCAGGATACGATCAAATACCCATGCATCGTGCAGACACGGAGAAGACAAAATTTATAACGCCGACAGGAAACTACTTTTACAACGTGATGCCCTTGGGCTAAAAAATGCAGGATCCACTTACCAACATATGATGGATAAAATCTTTCATGAGATAGCCGGAGAACTGGTCGAGGTCTACGTGAACGATATGATTGTGAAGACGTCTGCGGAAGAATAAATAACCTCCAATCTAAACATTGTCTTTAACATACTCCGTCGACACAACCTAAAGCTGAACCCGTCGAAATGTGTATTCGCTATCGAAGCAGGAAAATTCTTGGGCTTCATGATAACGCAATGCAGGATTGAGATTAACCCTGCAAAATGTGCGGCGATAATAAACATGAGGCCACCGTCATCCATCAAAGAGGTGCAAGGCCTAACAGGAAGAATTGCCTCGCTCAACAGGTTTATGGCAGTCTCCGCAAAGAAGTCCCTACCCTTCTTTAAGATATTAACGAAAATGAATTCCTTTGAATGGTTCAAGGAGTGTGAAAAGGCATTCAACGAATTTAAAGCCTATCTCTCACAGCCACCAATCCTGAAGAAGCTTGAAAAAGGCGAGACATTGTTCCTATACCTCTCCGCGTCGGAAGAGACCATAGTCTCAGTGTTAGTGAAAGAAAAAGGCCATAGCCAGTTCCCCATTTATTTCACGAGTAAAGTCTTACACGGGGCAGAGATGAGATATCAAAAGATCGAAAAATTGGCCTTCGCCCTGATTAACTCCGCTCAGAGACTATGGCCATATTTTCAGTCGCACCCAAAAATAGTAAGAACAAATCAACCGATCAAACAGGTACTCCAAAAACCTGATGTCCGAACTATCTGAGTTTGACATTCGCAGATGTTGGCCTGGTTTGTCGAACTATCTGAGTTTGACATTCGCTATGAACTGCGAATCGTGATAAAGGCCCAAGCCATGTCCGATTTCATTGTAGAATTTTCTGGGAAGGACAAGTCCACAGAAGTAGAAACATGGACACTATATATAGACGGAGCTTCAAACATCCGTGGAAGCGGAGCTAGAATAATATTTGAAGGGCACAATGGCCTTGAGCTTGAAAAGGCTGTCAAGTTTGACTTCACCACCTCCAACAATCAGGTCGAGTACGAAGCCCTGGTTGCAGGTCTTAACCTGGCCAGAGACATGAAGCCAAAAAGCTTGCGATATGCAACGATTCACAGATAATGGTAGCACAGAATGTTACAGAATGTACCTTATAGCACAGTTCTTTCTTTACAGCTTTCAGATTTACGAGGAATTCAATTGCAGTATAGTCGGGTATAGTCGTATCCACAGAGAGTTGCGAAAATACCGTTCTTGAGTTCGTTAATTAAACAATAAGGTGAAGGTTTGGTAAATTGATTTAATAGTTAAGGTACATTCTGTAACATTCTGTGCTACCACTATCTGTGAATCGTTGCATATCGCAAGCTTTTTGGCTTCATGTCTCTGGCCAGGTTAAGACCTGCAACCAGGGCTTCGTACTCGACCTGATTGTTGGAGGTGGTGAAGTCAAACTTGACAGCCTTTTCAAGCTCAAGGCCATTGTGCCCTTCAAATATTATTCTAGCTCCGCTTCCACGGATGTTTGAAGCTCCGTCTATATATAGTGTCCATGTTTCTACTTCTGTGGACTTGTCCTTCCCAGAAAATTCTACAATGAAATCGGACATGGCTTGGGCCTTTATCACGATTCGCAGTTCATAGCGAATGTCAAACTCAGATAGTTCAACAGACCAGGCCAACATCTTCCATGTAGAGACATGGAGCGTTGCAGCGGCTCACTATTTGGAGTCCCACACTAGATGCATCATAGAAGGGGTCTTCTTCTCCCCTTATATATATAGAAGCTTCCCGCAAGTGTTTAGACTTGCTAATTCACTCAAAAGCTTGAGAGGTCTCACTTTTGTGAGACTTTCGCTCTAGTTATTTTTAGTTGTTTTCTTCCTATCGTTTTTCGATTGTGGGGAAGCAGTGCCTCCACATAGCGTATCAGGAGCTTCCAGCTTAGTGCTCTTTAGCGGTCAGCTATTTTCAGATGTGTGATTTTCTTCACGGTCTATTTTAGACCATGTATTTATTTTAAAAGTTATTTATTTTAGAATCATTTATTTTAAGAAATATTTTATTTATGCATATTTTATGAAATCCTAGGAGGTGGAGTTTAGTATTTTAATTTATGTATTTACGAAGTTATTTACTTTTAGGAATCCCTTTTATGAAATTAGTTATTAATTAAGTTATTAGTTAATATTTATTTATTTATGAAAGTACATAGATATTTATTTAATTAGTCATTTCCTTATTTATGAAATAGTGATTTATTTATAAATGTCTTTAATTACGAAGTTAGTTATTTCTTTATAATTATCTATTTAGAAATCTTCTATATTTATCAAAGTAGATATTTATGTAATATTTGTGAAACTATTTTAGAAAGTCAAGAAACATTTTAGAACTACATGGGATCACATATTTTATTGCATTAAACAAAGTCATGTTGTGTATGTATGATTAGTATTAAGTGATATAAATATTCACATGCTGAGAATTATTTGGTTAGGCTTAGTAGAAACTTTTAACAAAAGATTATGGTTAAGGAAAGATTTTGGTGAGAGAAGATTTCTATTAAGGAAAGGTTCTGACTAGGAAAAGACTTAGTTTTTAAGCAATCAATTGTGACGCACCTCTCTTACCTGGGAACCTCCTTAAGCATGGAATTTTAGTTAACTTATATTTTCCTTTAATAATATTAAGTCATGTTATGCTATGAATATCAGTTAAAGGATCATGTTATGTTATGTATTTAAATTTGTTTCACGGGAGTGTATCTAGGATAAAAATGTAAGTTAGCAACAGCTTACGTTGACTCTAATATACCTTGTACAATCGTAAGTAGAATAAGATTCATGTAGATTTAGGCCAAGATTAGCCCGAACATGGTTGTTCGTTATGTCCGGTGTCATGTATCATGTTATGTAGATTAGGGCAAGATCGTAAAGCCCGTACATTTCATGAACAATTAAACCATAATGCTCAAAACTTCTATCTAGAAAACTCCCAACTGAATTATGTTTGAAAATGTTTTATGTACTATTTATTATTATAAAAATGTTTTGTGCTTGTTATATATTATATATTGCTTGCATGTCATATTTTTGAAGTGTCCCATGTTGTCGTGCGGATGCCATTCGCTGAGACCCTTCCAAAGGTTCTCACCGCCCAATCTCCCCCTTCAGTTACAAGTTATGAAGTGGAGTAGCAATGCATGGAGTTTTTAGTCAGTATAGGGAAATCAGAATTCAAAAGTCAGCAACTCACCTTGAGATTAATTTTATTTTATTTTGTAATTGAGTCATGTATGGAGTGCTTCAATTGTATATAAGCAGTATCTTTAGACTAGTTGTGTATTTTTATCATGTATATGTTCATTGTAAAAGAGTTTATGTTTATTCAGAAAAGGAAAGTTTTATTCATTTTTAATTAAATTTAAAATGCATAGTTTTTTTTAAAAAGCACTCCTAAGAGGCTTCTATAAGGGAACTAGTCCCTTGTGTGCTATAAACGATTTTTAGGTCATTACGGAGTGGTATCAGAGTAGTTGGTTTCCCTGTGTCTATTAGAGCAAGTGTTTTTAAGTAAAGTTACAATCGTGTAAATGGTAGACGCCCCATTTATACAACACGTGATGTTACATAAGGCCTATAGGATGTCAGTCATGTCATGTGTATAGTCAGTTAAAAGAGCCAGCCATGTCTAGAGTCAAGTAAGCATGTCAGAGTCAATTATGTCAATTGTATCCTCTTTCATTCCTTTTCCTTATGCCTAGTCAACATATGTTAAGAAGTCAACCAGGTAGCTATAATGGTGAGTATGAACCATCAGAGTAGCATAACAGAAGTATGGTAAGGTTAGAAGGAAGAAGTTCATTACATTTGGAGACCAAATGTCTTAAAGGGGGAATATTGTGATGACCTCTAGAGGGAAAAAAAAAAGGAAATGTTGGTGCGTTGCAGCGACATGTAGCGCAAGGAATATTGCATCGCACATGGAGCACTGCAGTGGCTCACTATTTGGAGTCTCATATCGGATGAATCATAGAAGGGGTCTTCTTCTTCCCCTATATACATAGAAGCTTCTTGTGGGTGTTTAGACTTGCTAATACACTCAAGAGCTTGAGAGGTTCCACTTTTGTAAGACTTTTCGCTATAGTTATTTTTATTTCTTTTCTCCCTTGTTTTTCAATTGTGGCGAAGTAGTGCCTCCACAGAGGGTATCAGGAGCTCCCAACTTAATGCTCCTTTCATTTTTAAGTGAGTGTTTTTCTTCACGGTCTATTTTAGACCATTTATTTATTTTAAAAATTATTTATTTTAGAATCATTTATTTTAAAATTATTTTATTTATGCATATTTTATAAAATTCTAGGAGGTGGATCTTATTATTTTATTTTATGTATTTACGAAGTTAGTTATTATTAGGAATTTTTTTATGAAATTAGTTAATTAAGTTATTAATTAGTATTTCTTTATTTATGAAAATATTCAGATATTTATTTAAGTAGTTATTTCCTTATTTATGAAATAGTGATTTATTTAGAAATGTCTTTAATTACGAAGTTAGTTAGTTAGTTATTATTATTCTTATTATTATTATTATTATTATTTATTTAGAAATATTCTTTATTTAAGAAAGTTTCTTTTATGAAATAGTTATGAGACTATTTTAGAAAGTCATGAAACCTTTTAGAACTACATGGGACGACATATTTTATTGTATTAAACAAAGTCAAGTTGTGTATATATGATTAGTACTAAGTGATACAAATATTTACATGCTTAGAATTATTTGGTTAGGCTTGGTAGAAACCTTTAACAAAAGGTTATGGTTAAGGAAAGATTTTAGTGAGAGAAGATTTCTGTTAAGGAAAGGTTCTGACTAGGACAAGACTTGGTTTTTAACAGTCCATTGTGACACACCTCTCTTAATTGAGAACCTCCCTAAGCATGGAATCTTAGTCTACCTATATTTTCATTTAATAATATTAAGTCATGTTATGCTATGAATATCAGTTAAAGGATCATGCTATGATGATCATGTTATGTTATGTATTTAAACTGATTTCGTGGGAATGTATCTAGGATAGAAATGTAAGTCAACAACAACCTACGTTGACCCTGGTATACCTTGTATGATCGTAAGTAGAGTAAGATTCATGTAGATTCAGGGCAAGATTAGCTTGGACATGGCTGCCCATGATGTCCGGTGTCATCTATCATGTGATGTAGATTAGGGCAAAATCGTAAAGTCCGTACATTTCATGAACAACTAAATCATAATGCTCGAAGCGTCTATCTAGAAAACTCCCAATTGAATTATGTTTGCAAATGCTTTATGTACTATTTATTATTATAGAAATGTTTTGTACTTGTTATATATTGTATATTGCTTGCAGTCATGTTTTCGAAGTGTCCTATATCGTCGTGCAGATGCCATTCATTGAGACTCTTCCAAATGTTCTCACCCCTCAACCTCTCCCTTCAGTTACAAGTTATGAAGAGGAGTAGCAATGTATTTTATTTGACAATATCATGTTGTTGGCCCCTTATAGAAAAAATCCTGGCTCTGCCCCTGGCCACAACAACAAACAACGTACCTGAACTTGTAAACATAAAAAATCAACAACATTGATAATCAAAGAACCCAAAATCCATAAATTGAAGAAACCAAAACCCAAAAATCACCCAGATCCCCCAAACGAAAATGGAATGGTTGGTCCCTAATATAATACTTGGTACCCTATTTGGTCCCCAAGAATTTTCACCATTGTCTTTATTAGTCCCTCTATTCATGTCCTTCAGCAAATTAGCAAACCATTCTCTTATTATTCCTTCCATCTTCCTCATCATTCCTCCTTCACCATTGAAAGCAACAGTAAGCCCACTGCGACCTCATCATCAACCACACCACAACTCTCATTAATGGCCGCCACAAAATTTTCCTCTCTAGTGAAAGGGGTGAGTGGGGAGGGGTGGCCAATGGTGTGGGGTTACAAAAGGAAAGAGATGAGAGTGAATTGCAGAATAAATGAGAGGATGGGGGTGGTGGTGGTCTAATGATTCTAATTTTTTTTATTTAGTAGAATAACATCATTTTGTTGACAAAACAGTCTGTTAACTGTCACTCCACCCTGAACCGAATGAAATGTCAACGACCTGAGAGGGTATTTACCCTTTATTATATATATCTTGTTAAAGATCTTTTGATATTAATTTTTTTTCTTACATTTATACCTGGGCTTCGCTACTACTAGGATTGAATTATCCAGACTATTATAGCATGAGTATTATATATAGTTGTCCGTTCTTACCCAAGTTTTTCCTTCTCAGGTCTCAAACTGAGATCCTTTAGGCAACGTTTATTTATTAAGACAAGATAGAAATACTGAGGCATGGTGACAAAAATCCTGTTTATTTACTAAGACAGACACAAAAATTTGTGTCCCAGATATAATAAGGGTATTTTAAGTCATTTGAAGTAATTTTTTTGTCTTGTCTCTATTAAACCAAACCAGACATAAACACAAATAAGTGTGTCTTGTACACTATCACCAAACAGAATACAAGACTGACTTATCCTCTTATTTTTTATGCTTTGTCCCTATGTCTTTGTATTATTGTCATGTCTCAGCAACCAAACGCAACATTAAGAACAGAAAAAATAGAAAATAAAATTAATCAAAATACAAATTTATCTATACAATTAAATAAGGGAAATGCTTTGTGTACACCAAAAAAGTATACACCAAGTGTCCACCAATATTAAATATTGATTTTCTCTCCTCTACCCAGTCTCCCTTGCTCACGCTCTTCGCCTTCTCATCTCCTTCTTCTTCTTCTTCTTCTTTTTTCACTCCAACCACACTCTTCTTTCATTTTTGTTCAATTATTTTACCTACAACTGCTATTTTTTTTCATTTTGTTATTTTTTTCTTCTCTGCTTTCTCATTTCTTGCTCCTTTTTTTGTTTCTTGTTTCTTTATTTGTTTCCATCTTTTTTAGGGTTCGTCTTCATTTTTTCTTCTTAAGACGTTATGAATAACATAAACGAAAACATTCTTATCTAATCCATGTTATTCTATAAAATTTATAACGGTTTTGCGTGGTGTAATGTTTGTTTATTTGTGTTGTAATGGTTGTTTATGAGTGTTATAATGTTTGTTTATTTTTGTTTTGTGTGGTGTAATGCTTGCTTATATATTCATTTTTGTGTAGTGTAATGTTTGTTTATGTATGTTATAATATTTGTTTATGAGTTTGTAACATTTAGTTTAGGTTGTAATGTTTGTTTATTTGTGTAATGTTTGTTTATGAGAGAATGACAGAGAGAGCAAGAGAGAGTGTGTATTTACTATATAGTTTGTGTGATGTCTCATTTTGTTTTATTTTGTCTTTTTGTAATGTTTGTTTACGAGAGAGCGTGAGTGCACGCGTTTTAGAGTGTGAGTGAGGGTAGCAGAGAGAGTACGACGGTTACTTTTCGATATTTAATTTGTTTCAAATATCATTTTATCTCGTTTTCGTACGTGAAAATATTTATTTATTGGTTTTGTAATGTTTGTTCATCTTTGTATGAAATGTTTGTTTACACATCTGTAATATTTGTGTCATATTTGGTGGACAACTTATAGATACTTTTTAGTGCACACATAACATTGCTCATTAAATAAAGGGAATTCACCTCTTTGGTGTCCAATTTTTATTTCCATTTTACCCTTGCCACTATCTCACATTTCAACCCACTACATAATTAGTTTTTTTTTCTTTTTCTATTTGTAACTATTTTTAAAAAATTATTTTAAAAAATATACTTCATTAAAATTCAATCACCTATACTTCTAAGATATTCTTTCTTTCTTCCGATTGTTATTTATGTTCGATACTTGACAGTCACATACTGTGTGTTAAGGCACACTAGTATTTACATAATGAACTTACACATTGAAAAAAAAAAAAAACTTTATACAAATAAGTTTTAGTCTATTCTCTCTCTTTCTCTCAAGTTGTTATTTATGTTCAATACTTGATGGATTATACATTGCAAAAAGAAAACTTTATACAAATAAGTTTTAGTTTAAGATGGATATCTAACGGATGGACCAATTTAGTTAACCAAACTCAATCCGTATAGAAATCTTTCTGGGTTGCAGATACTTCATGCATGTTAATATAAACCGTTTGTAAAATGTAATAGCAATTTTGGTTGGTTACCAAAAGAAATTAATTACACTACTCAAAAGGCCTTGAACATAGACGGAATGAAACCGCATGGCAAGTTATAACCGTGGGTACTCACCAAAAAGTTGTAATTGTGATGTTAACTTCCCTTCTTACACAGTGAGTTTAGTTAGAAGATGATATATATTTATAAATTTAATCATTTAAAAAGGATTGAAAAGAAAATGTGACATCAAGAGTAGTTAAATATACCTAATAGCTTTATATAATGGTATAGATAAAGTTATCGGAAGCTTTTTAACTTTTATTTGGACATATTCTAAAAACTTTTCGATATACCCTCATACTATATATGACACTCTCACCTCTCTCTTTTTGTTTGCCCCTTCAAAAACGTAAATTTATTTCGTTCCTACTCCAACTATAGCGATTTTTATCTTTGGGGTACAAACTGCAGCGGTTTATAGCATAAAAATCTAAAATCGTTTATTAATGCAACCACCACCTAAATTCTATGTGGACAATCTTCTTTTCCTTTGGCAATAGCCTATTAATATTTAATTTAATACTTAACATAAAGAAATATGGCTTGGCGTATATATTATACAAGTATTAATTTACTTATTCACATCAGGCGAGGATTCCACCTTAAAACAACACAAGGAAGCAGGCACCGAAGTAATGGACCATACATACCTTCAGTCAAAGAGAAATTAAGAAGAATAAGAGAAGTTCTTATTCTTCAGCAACAACTCCATATGCGTCTCTTCCTCATCTGTGTAAAATCACAACAGTTGAAATTAGATACAAATTTGTAACATTCTTTCAATTAGTAATGTTTCTTAATGCCAGACAAGCAATGACAACAAACCTTTGTAACTTGGATTAGGATGACGCTATGTAATTTGTCCTTCTTTCATGATTGCTATAGTCCCGATATACTGACACACAAGAAAACTGTGAGGATGACAAAGAAGTTGGGATATATGTGACGGTTTGAGGTTAAATGCAGAAGAAACTAAATTTAAAGAAGTTCGTGAGCTAAAGCATAGTAGGATGGATGGAAAGTGAGAGTGCGTGAAACAATAATTGTGCCTCTTCAATTAGGTGTTTAGTGTTGAAGAAGTGTATATATAGGCCAAATTAAAAAAGAGCATTATGCACTTTAGAAAAAGAAAACATTCCGAGGAGTGATTCTTACCTTGGCTTCGGAGCAAAACATATTCTTTGCTTGATCTGACAAATTAGATTTTTCGGCAGTCGGAATCTATAACTAACTTTTTTGTGTATTTTAGACACATTTAAGGAAATAGATGTTGTACACAGGTTTTAAAGCTATTTTACACTCAAAACAAGGATTCAATCCTCGATACTTTGTTAAAAAAAATGAAAATGAGGAGGGTGTTAACCTCCACACGAAGTTGTGGAGGTTAACCACCCCATATATATGTGTGTATATAATTTTGTTAAAAAATGTTCTTAGGACACTTGTCAAGAAAGCATATATGATAATTTTGTATTGAAAAATGTGAAAATTATATGTTTTCAATGATATTAAGTACATAATCAACTTAAAAATTTTTATTTTAAATTCTAAAACCAATGCTCTTAACAAAACCTCTCTATATATATATATATATAGCGCGCGCCTATAATTAAGAGCATTAGTGAGTATGTATTAGTTGGCAGCAAATTGAATTAAGTTTGGTCGAGCGGTAAGGGGATAGGGCACCTATGTGACAAATTATAATTCAAATTTGTTTACATTTAAATGCTCAACAATACTTAAATAAGATGGCTTGCGGGTGGAAGAATACTCGTGGGGAGAAAAAATTGTCAATTTATGTGAGCTGCTTATAAGATGGCCTTGGTGAGGAAGTTTGGGATCAACTCATGTGAGTTACTTGGATGCAGGGCCACATTCAATTTGTTCTCAACAAGTAAAATGGGTTGGGTAAACGTACAGTAAAACGTCTTGTACACAATTTCATATAAATCTAATATGCTAAATAAAACAAATAATATCAATGTTTATCCTATCAAGTATGAATTTATTTTTTCAATAAATCTCTACTTTGGCAAATGTTCCACCACCATGGGAATCGTTAACAACTCCACCTTAATACAAGTCATCTAGTCACGTGCAAACATCCATGAAAAACCTAAAGAACTCTTATTTGCAATTACTATAAATAAGTATCATTGGTCTCAAAGCATATTAGTAACACATCATCTGAATCAACCAAATAACATGACTCCACTTGACTCGAAACCTCATTCAATAACACATGTAACCGTGCAATCCATCATATTCTCCTTCTCTTTCCATATAATCAGCAAATCCATCAAGATTTGATCTTGTGCCACACATATCTATTGGATCGCACCGATGGCGATGGTGGCTAGCGCTGGCCTCCGATGGCCTCTCGTTGCCGCCTCCCTCCGTTTCCTCACCCTTTTTTTTTTTTTTTTACTTTTTCTTCTCTCCATGCTTGTTCGTGGTTGCCGAGGGTTGGTTTCTTTTGGGTATATATTTTATTTATTTATTTATTTATTTATTTTGTTGTTATGGTTTGTATTTTGGTTGGGTGTTGTGGGTTTTGGTTTCATTTGGGACTTTGTGTGCATTGGCCTTTTTCTCAATTTTTGATCTGTTTTGGGCGTTTTGGTGGATGGACTGTTTGATGTACCTTTTTGTTTCTGAACTCATCTTGGGCTATTTGTTTTTTCTTATTTGTGAATCTATTTTCGGCCGTGTGTTTTTGACTAGTTTTTGGTTGAAATATTTATTTTTTGTTTTCTGGGCCATGTGCTTTAGGCTAGCTTTTGGTTGAAATCTATTTTTTCTTTGTTTTGCTGATTTAATTTAATTTTCCTTTTTTTAGGCCGTATATTTGGGCCGATTTTGGTTGAAATCCATTTTTCTTTGTTTTACTGATATATTTTTTGTTTTCGTTTTCTTGGGCCGGGTGTGGTCAACTTTTGGTTGATATCTCTTCTTCCTTTGCTTTGCTGATTTATTTTTTAATTTTTTTTGGGCCGTGTGTTTTGGGCCCAGAATATCTTTTATTATTATTATTGTTGTTGTTTGCTATAAAAAAGAAATAAAAAAGGGAAAAAAGGAATAACATGAAAATAAAAATGTTAGCTAAGTTGTGACGACTTGTTAACTAATTTTTGAGCATCTGAGTTGTGACAGCTTAATACTCTATTTTTTTTTTAATTGACACACAAATACTTGTTAGCATGAAAATAAAATTGTTAGCTAAGCTGAGACGGCTTGTTAACTCACTTAGAGTATCTGAGTTGTGACAACTTGATACTCTAAAAAAATTTTGTAGTTTAATTAACATGCAAATATTTCTTAGCATGAAAATAAAATTGTTAGCTACATTGAGATAGCTTGTTAACTTTGAGTTCTCGGAGTATCTGAGTTATGACAACTTGATGCTCAGAAACTAAATAAAAAAAATCAAAAAATTTAATCAAAATACAAATATTTTTTAGAAAAAAAACTATGCGACTTTGATTTTCTCATTGCACTAGAGGATACATAGGAGTACAAGTCAAGCCAAAATTAAATTTTCATAATTTTTGTCCCACGCGTAAATAATTTTATTTATTTTTTTAACGTCTTACTTATTTCTTTATAAAAAATATATTTGAACATGTTTTTAATAATAGAAATGTTAACTAAGTCACGACGACTTGTTAACTCATTTTAGAGTATCTAAGTTGCCACAACTTGATACGCTAAGTCTTCTCTTTTTTTAGATATTATAAATAATTTGCACGATTCATGATTGTAACTGTTTCAATACAGATGTATTAGGGTGCTGCAAAATTAAGTTTTTATCCTTATCTATGCACAATTGACTCCCGAATCCAAACTCAAATCAGACCAGCTTTCTCTAAATAAAGGTTTTTCCAATTTTTTCTAATTCGAATAAAATTGGTGGCCACTCCATTGAATTACTTTCTTTTAAAATTTTGTCACCTTCACATCGCGATTTCTGTCGTAACAGTATTATTATATAAATGTTTTCATGATCGATATTATATTATATATTGCATCTGCATATCATGTAACTATCCCATGTCGCTGGGTGGTAATGACTCACCCCTCATCAACCTTTTTTTTTTTTTTTTTCAGATAACGTTTCTGTAAATTCTATTGATTGTGATAGTTTATGTTATGTTAGTCAGTAGAGGCATCCAATGAATTGCAAGCAGAGTTTTATAATTTCATTATTTAATTTCATATATTATGTAAATTATTTTACTTTATTTATGACATTTAGTTTATTTTAAAAAGGTTTTCTAATTATTTGTTTATAAAAGTTGTGTGTTTTAATGATTAACACGTTAAGAGACTTTCGTAAGGGAATTAGTCCCTTGCGTGGTGGAGGTAATTTATGGGGTCATCACAAAATTCCAATCTCTAGAAACGGCCAAATCTTTTATATAGTTGAGCCACTGGCATTGGCGTAGTTTGTATTCATAATCTGTTTGAGCTCCGTGATGTTAGCATTGCCATCTCTATCCGAATCGACAATCTTGACCATATTGCAGCATTATGGACGAATCCTTCAATTTGAGGTAGAGCTTGGCAGTGAAGATGAGGTAATTCTGGTACTATTCATAGTGGTCGAGTCCATCATAGAGGTTGATGAAGCCCTCTACGGTAGGTCACCCAGACATGTAACACGAATGAATGAGGAGGTGTGACAGAGCCTCAAAGGAAGAAAATTGGTTGCAAAACTGAAAGAGCTTCAGGATTGATATGTAATATTAAACACTTTTGGTGCATTTGTTTAATTTCAAAACATTAAAACACGAGTAGATTATGGGTCTTACGATTTTATTGCATACTTCATACATTAGTAAGAAAGACAGGACCAACGAAAGTCTAAAAGGTGTCACGGATGAAGTTAACCATCACCATCTGAGAAACTTTATGAAGTTAAAATCCTGAATTGACATGAACTATATCTAACTTTTTTTAAATAGTTTTATTTTACATTGATGAGATACTTTTTTCAAAAACTACTACTTTCACCCTTATGAGAAGTTGGGTATTGCAAATTAAAAAAAAAAAAAAGTATTTTAACTTCTTTTAAAGCACTTTTTCAAATTGGTATTTAAAACTCATTTTTTATTTTAAAAAAAAAGGTATTTTAGGTCAATGCTAACTCACCCTTAAATGCAATTCCTAATATAACCAACAGAAATGCTCGTTACAAAAATTGTGTGATTAGGCCCTCTTCTGTCTTTCTCCTTTCAAGTTGGTTGGCCCTTAATTAGAGTACCATTTTTGCAACAAGCTCCACTCAAAAAGCTAGTTATTAGAATGGGAGAATTGAAGTCTTTATAAGGTATCTGTAACACTTGACATACATACATCAATACATAGTATCATATATACTACTACCTAAAATTATACCAACAGACAGCCACCAAAATTTGTAATACACCCTAGACCCACAAACAAACCAACTTCCCCCAAATTTATATGTATAAGAATTTGTATTTCTCTCTCCGATTAAATATATTGCAATCTGTATTATCTCTCTCCAATTTCTTACTCCCCTCTCTCTTTCTTTTTTCTCTCCAATCTCATTTCCTTCTTTCCTTACGTCGGCTCACATCCTTCAACCGCCACCCCAAACAGCGGTCACAACTCACATCCAAACTTGTTCATATAAAACGAAAAAAAAACTTATTAACTGTAGTGAACAAACCTACCTAATAAGAATTAACAAACCCTAATAAAAAAATGAACCAACCTGTTCATATAACATGAACAAACCAATATAACTGTAGTGAACAAACCCTAATACAAAAAAAGAACAAACATGTTCATATAAAATGAACAAACCCATATAACTGTAGTGAACAAACCTACATAATAAAATTGAACAAACTTCAACACAAAAAATGAACAAACATGTTCATATAAAACGAACAAACCTACCTAATAAGAATGAACAAACCTTAATACAAAAAATGAACAAACCTGTTGATATAAAATTAACAAATCTGTATAACTGTAGTAAGCAAACCTACCTAATAAAACTGAATAAACCCCAACACAAAAAATGATATGCGGGATAGAGAGATGATAAATGAAATATGATATGTGGCATATAGAGATGAGAAATGGCAGAAGACATGATGGGAAAGAGAAACGACTTGAGGGAGGACGTGAACATCGTTTGGGGTGGTGGTTGAAGGACGTGAGGGAGAGACGACGTGAGCGTACTTGATGAAGGACGTGAACGTCATTTGGGACGCCGGTTGAAGGACATGTAGAGGAGGAGAGCAGATTTGGAAGTCGTTGATGGCGATATAGCGGCACACATAAGGAGGCAGCGTGAGGAATGTGAAAATAAAGAGAGGGAAAAGAGGCGGTGTGGTGCGAATTTGAGGAAAAGGAAATAGGATTGGAGAGAGAAAAGAAAGATAGTGTCATTGGAAAGAGAAAAAACAAATTGAAATATAATTAATAGCAGAGAGAAGTATAAATTTTTATATGTATAAAAGGTTGATTGGTTGTACGGTGGCACCAAATTTGATGTACAAAGAGACTTATTCATACTACTAGGTGAAGGAAATTAATTGATCAAGATTCCTTCTAAAATTGTCGATAGAACACCTCAAATTTTTATGCCCAAGGGTCGGGACATTTTCAGTGATGCTAATTGGGCCCACTGCCCAGAATCACGACATTAGATTTCTAATTAATTATTGCATTTTCTTAGGAGATTCCCTAATTTTATTGAGGACTAACAAGCAAAAGGAAATATCTCATTCCTCTTTCGAAGCATAGTATTGAGCCCTAGAGTGGTGATTGCCTATTATTAGTTGAGTCATGCTTTTATGACAATCAAAATGGATAACTTTTAAATAATTACACTCAAGAATATGTAGGGTTAATGGTGAATCCCACCATGATGGACTCCAAACCTTTATGAATATGATTGTTCAAAAGATGTTCATTTTAGTTGTCACAAGATCATTTCTCGTACTCATGTAACACGTGACATTGTGTCGACTCACCTCTCATTTACTATTGTATGAGATTTTAATGAAGATTCACATCACATTAAGATCTTATCAAAGTAAATGAAAGATGGAGAAAGTGTTGTATGCTTATGAAACAAATTTAATTCGAGCATCATAAACATTTTCATCCATTCATTTCAACTTATTGTATTTTAAAAACATATTCAAAGAATCAGTAGTTGATATTGGAGTATGCATTAAATGTGCTCCATAATAATGCATAAGATGTGCTCAAGTAGCATGCTAGTCTTTCTTTAAAAGATGAGCCAACACAGTGTGCTAAACTATGCAATGACCCTAAAAATCACTATCGACATGTAAAGTACTAGTTCCCTTATGAAAAACTCTTAACGTATTAATCAACGTGCAATGTTTTATTAATAAAATATAAGAAAACCCTTCAAAATATATTAAACTTCATAATAAATTGATACTTATCTCATAAAATCCTTATATAAAATTCATAATTAAAATATAAAATTGAATAACTGAAAATAAATAACATCCTGCCTGTAATTCACTGGAGCACTCTACTAACTAACCCAAAATAACTATCAAAAGCATAAACTAAGTATAATTGCACGACAATGTGAAACTCACCAAAGGAATATTGTTGACTACTAGAGGAGAGGAATTGTATACCTGTTGTGGTCAGCAACTAAAACAAATATATACGGGCGTTAGTCATCATCTCAGCAAGGTTCACAACCACATGAGACATTTTATAAACATGACACAAACAATGCAATACATAATTTATATGTGTGTGTGTCTATCATACGTTAAAACATTTATACTAATACTTTATAGTAAAAGCATAATTTATTTCTAAAGCATAATCATTAAAATCAAGGAAGATATAAAGGCAGACGGATCCCGAGCATTACAATTTAGCTTTAACCCACTATCAAAGTATCTAGGTCTCGATAGATAATCATAATTTGATCCATCCAAGTCCTTAGATTCTTGATAGTTAGTTTGAATCTAACTACAATGGTACTAAGGGGCAACGTAGACTGTCATTGACTTACAGCTCTATCTTAAATATAGCTTCCCTAAAATATTCTTAAACATGATAACTGATAATTAAACTAAAATCTTCTATCCTAGGGTGTCATGCAACACACACACACACACACACACATCAAACTCAAATTATGCATAATAAAATAAAATGGTCTCATGTCATTCTAAACTAATTTTCATGAGTTCTAAAATATTTTTGATATTTTATATAAATAAAAAAACATAAATAATTTCTAAAATAAAAGACATAAATTAAGTAAGCATAAAACTAACTGAAATCATGTCTCAAAATATTTCAAAAAAATAATACTAATGGCAAACATATGTCATGATTAAACACCAATCACTTGAAATGAATGACAACTATGAAAAGCATTGACACTGGGAGCTCCTAACACCCTACATGTAGGCATTGCTTCCCCACGACCAACAAAACAAAATAAAGCTAGAGCTGAGAAAAAGTTTATGCTTAAAACACACTTTTCAAAGTTCTTTGAGTGAATTAGTAAGTAAAATACTTAGGAAATGATTCTATTTATACGGGAAAATTGACTTCCCCTCCAAGTCACCTGATGTCGAAACGTTACAGCACTTTATGTGCGTTGCAGTGCCCAAAGACCCGCATCATTGTTGCGTGTTAGGACAGCTATAGCAGTTCAGTCTTTTTTTTTTCCTATTGGTTGTTACACACTGTATAAGTACAAATAAGATAATCATTGTTAAAGCAAATATAGCTTTTCATTTAGAATAAATGTTTGAGAGACCTAATTTGTTAATCTACAAATCACCTTATTCACTTGTATGAATGAAACTTATATTTTTTTTTATCTCTAAAAATGTCAAGGGTCATTCTTATATAAAAGTGAGTGTGTTAATTTATTAGATATTGTTGTTTGATATGGCGTAAATGAAGCCTAATGTTAATTTATTAGATATTGTTGTTTGATATGGCGTAAATGAAGCCTAATGTATGGTATAATGACATTTTAACAATTTTACCACGAAATTCGAGTGCATGTGTTTAATGTTGTTGTTGACATATCTTTCAAGAAGAAGTACTTTGACTCTCTTTTTAAAGGTTATAGCAAGTAATTTTAAATAAATAAAATTTTAATATTTCAAAATACTTAAAAATTTGGGAGAGAAATATGCTTAATTAATTCATATAGAATATTAAAATAATAATTGATTTATTGTCATTATAAATTAATTTTTAATAAACAAATTGTAATTTATTTTATATTATTAACTAATATATATTTTTTCCATCATGATGTGTCTCACTTTTGTTAAACTAATCATCTCAGTTCCACTAAAATGGTTAATAAACTTCAACAGGTAAGATAATGAGACTAAATGTCTAAATCAAACGGTATACTCCATTCTATAAACTTGAACACACGAGGCCACCTCACTCCATAGAGATCATTGGTTGTGTGTTTTCCTTAGTGCATGATCAAATGAGATGTCGTTCAAGATACTAGTTCTTGACAACTAATTAAATATTATTGCATGTGTGACATTTAAAGTAATTACTGTAGATTACATTTTTTTTAATGACATAAAAAAAATGCATTACTAGATGACTATATAAATTTTTTAAGACTATAGATGTATTAAAATTAAATTCTATAAAAATGTAGATTAAAAGTAAGCTTCGAAAGTACAAAGCAGTTTTAAAAAAAAAAAATTGAAAATTATGCCCCAACACCAAACCCAACCAAATTGGCAGAACTAAATTAATGTAAAAAATTTTGTTAAAATCAAATTGACGTTAAATTAAAAATGTTATATCTAAATTTGATATTTACTCTCTTTTTTTCTAACTTTTTAAAATTCTTATTGTTAGCTAGACTACTTATTTAACTTGTGGAATAAACACATTACTGCCTGCCCAGTAAACAAGATGACCCATTTGGTTTGTATTTTTTTAAAACATAAAATAAAATTGTGGCTTGTCCAATTGGATGTAATTTATATTTAAATCTCAATTATATTGTTTGGGACCATTCAGTGGGAATAAACACCCTTCAAAATAAATAAATGAGAAAACTAAAGTTAAGGGAAAAAAAAAAAGGATAAATGAGTTGACCCTTTTGGGTTCATGGCCTAGCCTTAAATGGTCTAGCTAGCTATATAAATAGGTTGGTCTAATTATCACGTGAGGATGGGCTGGGAGTGATGAGGCTAGATTGAACGATTAGACATTTTTTGGCAATGACATTTGCCATTAATTTAAAAAAAAAACAAATTAAGATATTTTGCATGTTTGGATCATAGTTATTAAACTTAACCCAAGGCTCCACATGATCACCGAGTCATTAGTTCAATTAATGGGTAACTTATTAAATTAGATATAATTAAAAAAATATTAAATATATATCAAAGTTCAAATAAATACAATGAAATGACACAAATAATTAATAATTTAAATATTTTATGTATAATATATATAATTATTGAAATATTATAATATAACAAACACATATGATATGGTGACATATACTTATAACTCTTTTTTATGGTTATTTAAATATCATTTGTAATAAAATTAAAAATTATGGATTTACTTTTGTAGATAATATATATTTTAATTAACTTATCTTAACACAGTAGAATGTGTAGTTTGGTGGTAAAGAAGCGATTAATCTTCCTTAACGTGCTAAATTTAAGTTCCATCTTTGACACAAAGTAAATTTTTTTGGAGATTGTTATGCAAACCCAGAATTAATTGACTAAGTTTTTTGCCGGGTCACCGGGCGGGTAGGCCTGGTCAAATCGGGCAAGGTTTAATAACTATGGTTTGGATAAACTTTTGACACAAAAATTGATTTTAAGTTTGTAATTACAATTGATTTACATGAAATTGATTTATTTATATTTAATTTTATCCAAAGCTTACCTTTTTTTAAAAGATGGAAAATTCATTATTTTATAATTTTATTTTGGTCAAGGTGACGCAGACCTTAGTCTTTTAATAGTAGCCTTGAGTTTGAATTATGAGAATGAAAAAAAAATTATGTTGAGATTCCTATCCCCTTCATGGGCCTACAATCAAGTCAATATATGGTCCAAAAACTGGTGGTCAAAAAAAAAATCATCCAAATAATATAAAAGAAACCAACAAATATTTCTTTTATTTAAATTTCTTTTGACAAAATAATTACAAACAAACACGCCAATTTATTTTTTTCCAATTTAGATTACTAACATCTAAAGACGCTATGAAAGCTAATTAAAGTTAAAACTCTCCCTTCATAATACTAAAGTTTATTTAAAAGAATGTTTTTTTTTTTCGATACCCAAGTTTGTAGGAATGTATTGATACTTTGTTATATTTGAACAGTTGTGATTCAAAAAAAATTTAAAACAAAAATAAATTTGAGTTAATGAAACACATGATAAAATCTTAGATATCAAGGTACTAATACCCTTAAATTTTGTCAAGTACTACAGCGTTATAGACACAATTATAGAGTTACTATCAATATACAACGATTTCATAAATAATTTTTTATTATCTAAAATTGTAAATAAAATGAATATGAAAGTCTTTACCGAGATAAACCAGATAGTTAATATTCTTGACTTATATATATTACAAAAAATTTGACTAAGTAACGTTTGGTCGATCGATTTATAAAGTGGTTTATACTCATTCTTTTTAAATAAAGTTTTGAATTTGACTCTTATGAATAAAAAAAATAATGATAGAAATTATCCCATAATAAATATGCTGACTTGTATATAATATGTGAAAAAAATGTGACTAATTAACGCTCAATTAATATAAATGGTTAATTATTTGTTCTTTTTAGATAAAGTTTTGAATTTGAGTGTTGTGAATAAAAAAAGTAAAAATGTTAAAAATTATCTTAGATAATTAATATGGTTTTGATTAGTATATATAGTAAAAATAAATGTGACTAAATAATGTTTGATTTAAGCAGTTTAACACTTGTTTCTTTAAAATAAAATTTGGGATGAGAATTGTGAAAAAAAAATGGATAATCACGAAAGCTTTATTCAATAAAAAAAATTAATCACGTTTTGAATTTGCATAAAAAAAATCATGTTTTGAATGAGTAGATGCTTTTAAATTCAAAGATACTATAATAATATTATTACAACTGATGAAACTGAAAAAATGTAATGTTGATCAATGAGAGTGAGACAACAATTAATCCTGAAAAAAATGTGAGTGATCTTAAGTTTCCAATTCTTTAACCTCCAATTTCTAATGTGTGCAATTACAACACCATATAAACGAGAGTTCGTTTAGGTTAACTTAAAAAAGTATTTATCTTAATTATATTTTAAAGAAATTTAGTTTATGATTATAATGTGATTTTACTAAAAACAATACATTATTTCACATTTTTTTAAAAGTAAAACCTTTTAAACTTTTTAAAAAAATTATTTTACATTATATTGTTTTTAGAAAAAAAAAGGTATATTTTTTTAATTTATATTTTAATACTTATTTTTAAAAAAAAATATTTTTTGACAACAAATGTAATAATACTTTTTATTTGATACTTCTTTCTGATTTTTTTTGAGCTTATTGGCAATTAAGCTGAAATGATTGTAACCAACTATATTTGTAGGTTAATTAATTATTAAATTTATTTAATTATTAAATTGTAACCTTAAACAATTAATTTATTTTTGTGGTCAAAATTACCTTAAACAATTTAAATTATTTAATTTATTTCTGTGGGTTGGGTTTGGTTGATTAATATTATATTGTGTGATGTCCTATTGGAAAAAAAAAACTACTTTAGTAAAAAATAATATTGGACTTTAACTCAATTACTTAAATGCAAAACTTTTCTTCTTCTCTTATTCCACAATTATTTTCTGTCAGTCATAGTCAAATCCACAATCATGGGCTTGACAAGTACATTATTGCAGTAATTAGTATCAAAGTTTTGACTGTGAACATGTATTCTTGAATATTAAAATCGTTTCTTTTTATTTAAAATTTCTAGTTTTATTTTAAGCAAATTTTTTTTTGGTACAAATAACCAATCTTAAGCAATTTAAATTATTTAATTTGTTTTTGTGGAGCTTGGATTGGTTAGCTAATGTAAACAACTGCAAAAAAGACATTTAAGTAAAAAAAATAATATTATACTTGAACTCAATTGCTTAAATGTTAAACCTTACCTCTTCTCTCATTGCACAATTGTATTGTATTTTGGCACTCATAGTCAAATTCATTCCATCTCTCTCTCTCTCTCTCTCTCTCTCTCTCTCATACACAATCATGGGACTTGACAAGTACACTATCCCAGTAAAAGGTATCAAAGTTTTGGTGGTGGATGATGACATGACATCCTTAACTCTGGTGTCTAAAATGCTTTGTACTCTTGGATATGAAGGTACTTTGGTCGTGAACTTATATTCTTAAAGATTAAAACCTTTTTTTTTTTACTTTAAATTGTTAGTTTTTTCTTATATGTTGTAGAAATATTATAACTTTGTGGCTTAATTAGAGGATGCCCAATTGCATTCTGATTGTATTGTTGTAACATGAAATTTTTTGGATAATTCATGGTCATAGATTTTTGATATTATATATATATACACACACACATTCCATGGTCATAGTTATCATGCATTGATGATGTCCAATTTGATTTGTAATCGTGGATTCGTTAGTAAAGGTGAACAAAAACTGATGACAAATTGGTAATCTTTTTGTTAAGGATTAATCTATTTTGTGTTCAAATCAATTTATTTTTTTATTTTATCAAAGGATTCTAAGACAACTATTTCAGAAAAATAGTGATTTTTCCCTAAAATTAAAGGGTTGTAAGACCTTTTCTTTAGAAAAAGTGATTATTCCGTAAAATTAATCTGATTCAAACATATTCATATATACTCATTGTTTTGTTAAAGATATAATAAAGTCATTTATATATTTTTGCAAAAAAGATTAATTTTTCGGAGAATGGGTTTACAATAAGTACGAAAGTCTTTATGAACAAATAATTAAGAGTTGAATCATGGTTACTTTTATTCTTTTAAATAAAACTTAAATTTCAATATTTCTCTCTTTTTCTCTCAAGATTATCATATAATTTGATGACATGTTTTTTCTTGTTTGATATTATAGTTGTGCACACTCTTTTTTATCTCTTTTTCCCTCAAGATTTTCGTATCATAAGATAACGTTTTTTTTTCCCTTCTTTTTAGTGTTATATTTGCATAAACATTTGTCTCTTTTCCTTAGCGTTGTCATATATTATTTTACTGTGTCTATGATGACTGTCATACTAAACAAGAAATATCGTTGATGCATTAAAAAAACATTATTTTACAAGTATCTCATTAAATCAGTCAATATGATTTGTAAATGTGGATTCGATGGTTAGTGAGTAAACCATAACTAATAGTAAATTATTAAAATTGATCATATCCATATGATCTTCCCTTCTGTCAGTCAACAGTGTTCATTGTTTAGTATTATACACATAAGTAATGTGCACGTGTGTAAATTGTTTTGGATTGAGTACTTATTCTCAAAATTTCTCTAACTTTTGTTTTGTTTTTCTTACTAGTTGCGACTGCTACACTAGCTTCTGAGGCATTATCCGTCATTGAGAAAGATGAGAATATTGGTCTAGTAATGATGGAACTTCATATATCCAATATAAAAAAGTACGGTCTTATTAAAATAATCAAAGAAAGATACGGCATTCCATCTTGCAGTAAGTTCTCAAATTACTTACGACTTATTTTTGCTTAAAGTCTCTTGTACAATTTTACAATGGAAAAATTCTTAGATGCTCTTATAGTAAAAGATAAGCGGTCCTTTATTGAATTCACAATTCAGCGTTTTGGCTACATAAGTTGTTGCTGTTTTCCACTCTCACTACATATTTTAATGTAAAAGCGGAGGTGCTAAATTCTGAAATGGAACAACACCACCTTTTTCTTGCTCTAAAAATATTTAATAATTTTTCATTATTCAATTTCCAATTAAAAACTCCAGCCCTATGCATCATTATTGTTTCTTACTTTTACTATATTTTTAACGCGATTGAGGAGGTGTTAAACTACAAATTAAACGTAACACAACAATTTTTTCTTACTCTACAAACATATGAGAATTTCTTCGCAAGGTCAGTTACTAACAATAATATGAGTTGTAGTTATGTCTGCCGACGATGATCCGAGTTCTATGTCGAGAGCGCTCCTCAAAGGAGCTAAACTCTACCTCACAAAGCCGGTTGCAAAATCGGATCTAAGGCACCTGTGGCAATTCTCTATGTGCAAGAGAGTAGGCCGTGATCAAGAACGCCCAGCATTAACTAATGAAGAGGAAGAGGAAGAGCTCACAGACCAAGACAAAGACAAAGACAATGTAGGAGTTGGAAAGAATGAATCGCAAGTCCAGAAAAAGCAAAGGCTTAAGTGGACAAATGATTTGCGCGCCAAGTTCTTGGAAGCTATTGGTATACTAGGAGCTAATGGTAATTAAGATTCAACTCTTAAGTTTATTGCTTGTTTGTTTTAATTTCTTGCCTTACCTCGTTACCATAAGCATATTGTTAAGAATCGTCACTCCCTAAAACTTAAATCTTTTTAAAATACTTCTTGTGCACCTTAAAAATAACCACCCACCTATCGTTCAGTAGAGAAACAAATATTACAAAATGAATAAACAAACATTACACAACAGGAAACCATTGTTTTTTTATGTGTATTACATTGTAAATTCGCGCTAAGATATACAGTAACAACAATGGTTGCTGTCTTTCTTATATGAGTAGCCGGTCCGAAGAAAATACAAGAGCATATGAATGTGCCGGACATCACAAAAAAGCAAGTTTCAAGCCGTTTACAGGTTTGTTCTTTCTTAACGCGCGTATATGTCTCGTGCAACTCCATTTCTTGATGTTTGTTCTATTTTCGTGTGTTCAACTACTTCAGAAATATCGCCTATCTTTGAAGAAGCAAGCTAATGAAGTTAAACAACATAGGAGTGAGCAACAATCTGGTCTGAGTCTGGGATCAGACCATCTGTCTCATATGGATGTCACTAGTTGCACCCCCACGAGCTCTCTCGACGCCACTCCTTCGAGTTTCCCAAGTGTTCAGAGCATAGATTTCAACCAGAACCAGTTATTGTGTCTACCACGCGCGATGCAAGGTGTTGAGCCTGCCACGTCAGGCAATGTGGGACCCTCCTATGCGGATTATAACATGGCAAATGCCGAGCATTGTCCTACTAACTGGGGTCTACCACAAATCCCATGTAACACAGTATTCAACCAGGTCGAAAATGCTACTGGTGGAAATGTTGAGACAAGTGGATCGCTCCTTGGTCGCGATACGACAATAAATACGCCTTTTCCTGCTGGGTGGCACCCATTACATGGATCAGGCGACGTCATGATGCCCTCTGTGGATTATAGAGCAGCAAATACCGAGCCTGGTCCCGCTAACTGGGGTTTGCCGAATGATTCAGATGTGGCAAGATTCAGCCAGGTTGGAAATTCTGTTGACGGAAATATTTTCGGCGAAAATGCATCACTTTACTGTCAGGATGCAACAAGAAATATGTTTGGGTCCTGCGAGTGGAACCCACTTCATGGATCTGGCGACGCCATAATGCCTTCTATGGATTATACACCGAGAAATATCGAGCCTTGTCCTAGTAACTGGGGTCATCTACTTGGGTCGGATAGCACGTCAGTGTCCTGTGTGAATAGTATTGCTGGCAACAATGAAATGGACTGTTCAACGCTACTGGCAAACGACAACATGTGCCAACAAGTCCCCTCGCAACTTCCGGTAATTCCTCCTCCGTTGCCATCAGATGGATTGGAACATTTCAATTTTGGGGCTGGCGCGGGAAATCTTGAGGACCACTTGAAGATTCCAAAAGAAACTCCACAGCTATTTGAGGAGAACATGGATGTTTCAAGAGAAGATCAACAGTTCTTTGCTGAGGACTTCGATACCTGCATAAAAAATTTTCTGGCCAGGTATAAATATGCTAGTTTAATTTTTTTTCATGCTTTTATTTAGGGTTTTAATATTCTTTCGTTTGTATTTAAATTTTCTTCTGACTATCTTTTTTTGGGCGACTTTTGTAGTTTATAGGTTTTGAAGAGACCAATCTGATGTTGGAAGAATTGTTCAAAATGATACTGTTGCTTCTTGAAGCTGTGGAAGGATGGCTGGAGTATAAGAAGTTTAATCAGTATCGCTAGTTTTCATTTGATTTTCTGCGTATAGTGGACCTTGGAACAAAGGTTGCTCATTGTAAATCATGAACATCTGCAACGACAGATAAAAGTTCTATTCTTATACCTTTTCATTACACCTTGTGTGTTACTGGTCTGAACCACAAGCAAAAATAATTACTGTGTTGATATATATTGCTAACAGATTATCCTATAATAATGAATACCACATCATTAAAATGGTTCAACTTTTTTTTTTTTTATGTATATATATATATAGTAATTGTAACTAATAATAAAGTACTTTTGAGGATCTAACAATACATATCTTAGAATTAAATGTTAACTCGACGTACTATGAAGAGAGAACTCTTAATTGAGGATCTATGTTTAAGTGATTTGACCCAATTTTCCTTTTGAATAAGTTTTAAATTTAAATTCTTGTGAATAGAAAAAACTAATTAACGCAAAGAGAGATTTACTCCATAAATATTGGATTGTTCTGACTTGAATCAAATTAATAGAAGTATACTAAACTCCATGTATCACTGATTTTTTTTTTTCTTTATCGTTTAAAAAGTGACTAGCTCGTTTTACGTTCAAAAGATATTATAGTAGTGAATCTGAAAAATGTACTGTCACTGATAAATGAAGATGAGTCTATGACTCTTCATATTTTTCAATTGTCATGTTTTCTATACAGGAAAGAAAAGGAAAAGGTGGTAGTCATTCTATACATGACTTTGCATTGGTATAAACCACATCCTCATTTTATTAAGGTCCGAGCAAGTAGTGAAAATGTACAGAAGAAAAAAGGGCCTCATTCAAATATGCTACAGAAGAAATGTACAGTCCTAACCTTTCAAAAATGCTAGATAATCATCAATTATGGACATGGCTGATGATCTGTATCCAGAGCCAAAGAGATTATAATGATTTAAGTAGTGATACAACATGTAAAGGTCTCTCCTCTCCTCAAAGCCTTGCTGTTTAGGCATCACCTGGAGAAATCATACCAAATTTATCAAACCGATGTTTCCCATGCTAACTCAATAGCAAGATATTTAGGCTGCGTTTGGTATTAGAGACAGGACAAGAAGTAGATACAGAAAAAAATTTATGTCCCTCTAGGTCCCAATTCTGTGTCCCCCAGGCAAAATGATTTTGTCCCCTTTGTCTCAGCTTCAACAAAGCACAAAAAATATATAAATTTTATGTCCCCATGTCTCTGTTCCTGGTACCAAATGCAGCCTTATAGTTGAAACAAGTTCATGTAAGCATGGCAGGTAAGTTCATCTATAAACCATTATTTTTGATGTTTGATTTTTAATTTGCAAAGTTTCGAACCATGGCAAGGCAAACAGAAAGGAAAAATTAGAATTTTGGACGACATCTCACTCGAGACATGACTTCATCTCGCGAGAGACATAGAAAACAGAAAGCAAGGATTAGAACTCTGTAGGGTGTCTCGTGCGAGACGTGCTAAACAAAGAGTGAATATCAAGATCTAGTAAGGGTGTCTTGCGCAAGACACTATGGATCTCGCGCGAAACACGATCACAAGAGGCCCAAAACGCGTGAAAACCTAGGTTAAAACGCATCAAAGAAAAGAATGCCAAAGCATTCTGTAGTTACTCAGATTTTTCACCACTTTTCACGACTTTTGTTGTCATCGAGGTGGAGAGAGAGAGAACATACTAGGAGTCTCAAGAACGCCAAGGAAGGAGATCGATTGGATCGTGATTCAATTCCAAGGCTTCCCTATCTTCTATGTATTTTCCTATCTTTTCATTGTTGATTGTTAATTACATCATCCTCCTTTTGATTGGGAGGATGATGTAACCCTAATACTTTCTCTTAATTCCAATTTCGTCATTATTCAATTGTAATTGTTGTGAATTGATTTCTCTATGCTTAATGCTTTTTGTTAACTAAGGCACTTTGAGAAAAGAAACCTAGGTGGTAATGAGAAATTGATCATCACTTAGCTATTTCTTAGGGATAAAAATAGAGGGTGGTGCAACCCTTAGCCTCACATGCTACTCTTGGCGAACTACATTAATTTTAAGAGATTGGTTAATCGGGTCATTCATAGGAGGTGCGCACGATCTTGAGAGAGACTTGTGTTAGGATAGGAATATCTAGGTTGTCCTTCGGAAACAATTTAAATAACAAAAAAAGCAGAATTAGGAAAATATTAGTGGTGAACTCGGAATCCTAATCGTCCTAACCTTTGAATCAAATCCTATCTATGTTTTTTTAATTTCTATCATATTTAATTCTCATTACTTGAAACTCAGTTCTATTAATCTCTTTTCCGTGATTCGACTCTTGAGTTATAATTCTTGATTACATCTTTGATCATAACTATCCTCGTGAGAACGATACTTTAGTCTTATTTGGCAACGTGATATACTTGCCATGTATGTGTTGTGTTTTTCACAAGCCAATATTAATCTTAACTGACACAGAACCAGAAGATTGTTGTAAGCATTAATTTGTTTCACATACTATGATCTTTACATAAGCAAATAACAATGACATGTTATGGTCAAGTTAAAAGTTTATAATATGATCAAATTTTTGGAACATTACCTCAAAATAAGAATTATAGAATGAATTTCCAAAGCCGGCACACCAAGACATTCCGAATTCCGCCTCACTGTGTCCATCTACAGAACAAGAAAACAGCCACCACAACTGTCAGTCCAATGTATCCTTCAAAAGAGGCATAATCATCATAGTATCACATATTTTGGTCACCCCCCATATCGATCGAGTTAGATGGCCTGATTTACACCTAAAGCGCGCTAGGCTGCAACTCAGTAAAGGATTTCAAAGTGAGTTTGATAAAATATCAAATTTTGAGCCATAGGCACACTGAAAGAAAAGCGGCTAAGAAAGCTCACAGTAGACTTCACAACTCATAGTTGAAGTTCACAAGATTTGGATTTTCTCGTAACTATTTTAGCAGCAAATTAAAATACAGGCCTATATAAATTGAAAGTCACCGGGCAGCCGAATGCACATCCGAGAAAGGGAGATATATGCAACTTTACTCTATAAGCAGATCGTCTGTTTCCAAGATTTAGATTTGTGACTTCATGTCACGAGGCAACAACCTTACCATTGCACTAAGACTTGTCCTCAAATCCAAACAGTCACTACTATTCCAAAAAGTTTCAACGAAATTTCCCTCTTTGTTTTTTTTTTTCATTTTGTTTGTATTTTTGTGGCCTCTGACACAAATCTCTGTTAACGGTTAACCTGGTTCCATACTCTTTTTGCCCAACCAAACCCTTCTCACAAATTCTAACTTACAGTAACATGCCGGGTCCAATATGACAGGGTCTCCATTTTTATCAGAGCTGATGTTCCCACTCCAGAGATCTCCATGTAGCAAGCATGGTTCTATCGCCACGTTTTCGAACAGGCGTCCGATGCTTTTCACCAGCCTTTGTCCTGTTGTAACAAGTCAATCAGAATTCAGATGTCAGAGTCAATTTCCAGAATTAGAGCACATTCAATACATTAATTAAACAAAGCAGTTCTACAATTAAAAATGTTTAATACTTATGAAGGATCCAAATTTAATGAGTAAAGATCTTGAGCAACTGTTTCTTTCAGATTCTAAGCTAAATTGAATATTTGAGAGTCTCATAAAAAAATTTACTTTATAAAGGTCCTGCATTCTTAGTTCCCGTTGCCATATCAAGATTACCTTTATCATAAATGGTTCTGTCACCATACTGGTCTAATGCCAGCTTCAGCTGGTAACCCAATCGACGCTCGCCATAAAATTGAACCCAATCTGAAGACCATGTGTTTATTTGTGGAGTGCTGCAGTATAACATTATTATAAACCAATTAGCACAAAATCACTTCCTTGTCTTGTCCCATTAAGTGGGGCCGGCCACATGGATCAGACGCTGCCCGGAATTTTCTATTATATAAAATGGCAACACTGACAATTGCAAACAACAATGCTAGCTTTGACAATGAGGGCGTGTTGTACCTGCCAATGGTGTTATCAACGTCGAAACCATAGCCTTTACTAGATTTTCCGGCTTTATGCATTTCGGCCAGCTTCCTCCCTAGAACAGACTGGGGAAGCAATAAATTTCAATTAATGTGCACAAAGAATTTTTAATTAGCATTAATTTGTAGGTAAGCTCACCTGATTGCCTCTAGATGCGCCGAATTCTATGAACTCCATAATGATGTAAGAACCCCCGGTAGGAAGCGGTCCAACCTATACAATTCCTATCATGTAGTTACCTCAAGCATGTTACAGATATCAAATAGCAGTTTTAACAACACTAATGTTAAAATTTCTGACCTTATATGGCTTAGGCACACGAATGGTCCCAGTTTCATACATAGCTCCTAAACCAAGAGCTTCTGCTTCAAACATTGATGGTCCAATGCTCCTGATAGAGTTTCAACTTTCAACAGCATAAAACTTGTCATACATAACGGCCTAAGGGCAACAAAGACTCAGAGAGGATCAAACACTCATGGATTAGATTTATTAGTAAAATTGGATACAAAACTAGTCCATCAATTTTTTGGTTTGAAGGTAAAATTGAGGGCGAAAATTCTATGGATTAGATTTATTAGCAAAATTGTATAGAAGACTGGTCCATGAATTTTTCACCCTCATTTTTTCCTGAACCAAATTGACCCTTAGGGTGTGTTTGGTACAGGGTAGTAAAACTCGTATCCTTGAAAATTAAAACATTATCCATTTACTGATGGAGCCTCAACCAGAGCTAGGGCTAGATGGAATTTATGAGCATTATATGTTCATGCATAACTTCCATACCAAGGTTAGCTCAATTAATAATATCAGCTCAGGTATTAACTACACACCTTGACTATCAACTACAGATTGGTTGATATTGAAACCATTTAAATTGAAAGCCATAGTGCCGAATGCCAATACCTAACGTCGTAAACCAGACACCTACTACAGGCCAAGCAATTAGGAAGAAAAAATGTAAAGAACGAGACTTGTTGAAACTAGCATATTGCAAGATCAATCGGCCAAAATAACAATGAGCAGCTACAATATTCCATCCATGAAAGTTTCTTCCCCATTTTTAGCCCCTAAATGAAATTTTCAATCCCAAAAAGGAGAGTTCAATCATCAAACCAAAAAGAAAAAGGCTTCACTCAAGTGTTCTAATACCTGTTTGTTTTGACAAAGAAAGAACCGGCATCCGTGTCGTAGCGACTAGCAAGGTTGATGCAGCCACCACCAACAGGGCTAATTTTGGTTATCTTTGTGGCTTTCCCTTCAGAAAGAATCCACTCACGAACTGGATCCCCACTCATGCTCATGCTGCAACAAACTATCACAGAAAACCATAAGCTTATACAACAAACCTTGGTTATCTACTTATGTTTCAGCTAAAAAATCTAACTGAATAACCTTAAATAACTTAGAAAAGGGATACAAAATTTTGCACAAACTCATACCACAAGGCTCCCACACCCTTTTCATGAGAACCATTAAATTAAACTTATGAACTAAAAAAAAGACCCAGAAAACACAGAGAATTATCTCCATTTAGCCCCAATTAGCCATAAATTTTCAAAGACTCACAGAATGTGGAGACATTAAAAAGCCAGAAATTGCATGCAACAGCACAAATTAACCCAGTTCACAAATTCCATTTAATAAATCAAAATTGATGTGGCAATTCAATTCAATTCAATAATGGATGGTAAACATAATAATACTAACAAATACAAAGAGGCAGTACTTTAAAATTGTACTTGTGTTTTCCGCTACCACTAGAACTGAGGGCATGAAACTACAGAATAGATTGAAATAAAAGTGTATAATATAAAGTTTATATTAATATTATTACTTACTTGGTTGTGATGATTTGGTTATGGTTTTGGAGAAAAGACTTCGAGGAAGTCGAGGGAAGTAGCTAGAAGGGGATATGATTCCTCCCACGTGTGCACCCATCATCCACCCAAAAGGCCAAAACTACCTCTTTGCTTCTTCACTTTACCAACAGAAACACCACTCCCTCACTCACTAGCTTGGTCATGATACTTCATTATTATCCTTTTTTTTATTGGTCTTTATTGCCATCCCTAACGCAAGAAAGTCACTCGCATTACATTTAGTAGTGTGGTTATATGCTCTCAAAAACCATTTCAAGCTGTCCAAAAAAAAAGACTATTTTAATAATTTTATATTATATCTCTTTATATGTCCCTTCATGTCCCGAGATGTTTTTGTTTGTAGTATAGATAATTTTTAAAATAGAGTTTGTGAAGAATCAAACTTTTGACTTTTTTTTTTTTTTATCATAGTGACTTTAATAAGATAATCTAATTTTAATGTTTTTATATTATATCAATTTGCATGTGCTTTTAAATTTACCAACACTCAGCCAAATGAGCTAGCCACACTTCTGAAATCTTTTAACTGACACCTCTCAAATGTACTTAAGTTTACCAACATGTTTCAAATGTGTTTAACCACATATTCAAATGTGGCTACTCCAATAAGTTGCATATTAGACAACTATTGTTTTAGGGATGACAAATGAGTCGAGCTAAGCCAAGTCAAGCTAACCCTCATATAATACACGTTTGAACAAGTCGAGCTGAGCCAAATTGATTTTTTAGGTGAGTTGAAAATTCATGTTCACCCCATTTATTAGAATGTTCACGAGTTGACAAAGTTAGCTCATGAGCCACTACAAAAATTAAAAAAATAAATAAAATTTAACATTTGATTTAAAGTTAAAACAAATGACGTAATGTTTGATCCGATACATTATTTTATAAATTTAACAAATTGTAATTATAGAGATATATACTTACTTTATGCTTCTACATTTCAAACTAAAAAGGTGAACGCAACACATACTTAAGGGATCCAATCATTTTAAAATATATGAAGCATAGACAAAAATTGTGATTCATACAAAAATTTGAGACTTTGTCACTTTAAAGGGATAGGGATAGAGTTGGGGTTGGGTAGGGTTAATGATTACAAATAAAATGGATTGGGTTGGCTCAAAAGGCTAAAACTAAACAAAACATCAAATTTTTTCAACCCGCAAGCCAACCCGCTTCACCCTGCCTCTCCCTTGCTTAACTCATAAGTCGAACAAGTCCAACCTGCATGAATTGAAAATTTTAAACGAGTTGAAAATTTCAACTTGTCCCACAAAAAAAGCCTAGTTGCTCGCCTCGCGTCTCCAAGTTGAACTTATTTTGCCATCCCTAACCTGTCAGATATAAAACCATTTAATTGTTTATACCCACATCAGTTTAAGTTTTTGGAAGAGATAAATCTTAAGATGGTGTCATAGCCTTTATGACCATGTAACTATGGGTTCAAGTCTTTTCGCCTCCATTTCTTAATAAATATGTGAAATTTCAGCCCAAGATATAAAAGTTTACTTATGTCATATCCACATTTACTTGAGTATAAGGAATCTTGCCAAATATAAAATCATTTAATTTCTTCCTCTTAGTTTTTGGAATGCGACGGAACATCCATGAGTGTTTGCTCTTTCTCTTATATATGAATTGTTCATTTTGTTTTGTCCCCACTTTCCAAAATTTCTAAATCCACTCCTCTCAAGTAGCATTATTTAGGATTAGAAAAGTTGCCACAGAAAAGTGATTGTACACAGGAGACAAAAGTCCCTATCTAGTCTAAAATGCATAGATATATAATATAGTAGTGTGCTTGTTCAAGTAATCTTCAAGGATATGCCATGGTCAACAGAACTCCACTTGGCAATTGCATTTAATAAAATTTTATTTTGATCTTATGTTGAGCCAAACAAAAAACATGATGCATATTATTATATACATTTAAGCTGCATAAATCACTTGTAGTTACCCCATTTTTACACCACAAAGTCAAATATGAAGGCCATATATATTAATGAATTTGAATCCTATCTATAATGGTATACATCCAAATTTCTTTTCTTTCTTTTGACAAGGGTATCTCCACATGCATGGTTGTAAAATTAAGAGTTTAAGTCTTTATTTACTTGTTTTATTTTCTGTTTCTAATCAGTTTCTTTTTTTTTTTTAATTTTGTGAATGAAACAATGAAACAACCAAATTTTGATTCCTATATATTTTATTCTCTATTTTCACTATTTCTTTTGCAAAATACTAATAAAACAGAAAATAGACTAAAAACAAAAAATAGAAACAAGAAACAGAAACCAAGTAGGACCCTAACTCTTTGTACATTGTCATGCTATTTAAGGGGTCATCCCACCAATTTCTTCTCCATAATTTGAATCTAGGTCCCTTTACTTGGGAGTGCAACTCGCATACCCATGCACACTACCCTTGTTGGTTATACACAACCCCCTTTCAACACTCTTAGGTTGTGTTTGGTGTTAGAGACGAGAGGGGACAGAGATATAAGGACAAAGACTACGAAAATTCTTGTCCTTTTAGCTCCCAATTTTGTGGCCCTTAAGAAAAATAATTTTGTCCCTTATGTCCCAGCTTCAACAAAGTACAAAAAATACATGAATTTTCTCCATCTTTGTCTCTGTGACTCTGTCCCCCTAGTACCAAATGCAGCCTTATATCACTGCCTTATTTCTGCTTCTCCAGAAGTTGGTTGCAAGGTGCTATTACTATTAGCATTCTCATCACTTCCTGTGTTCCTCTCTAAAGCATTAGGCTCATCAAGAGATTGGTCAATGGTGAATGTCAAAGCTCTCACGTGTTTTGTCTCAAAGGCATTCTGAAGTGGCAAACGGCACACAGGGCATGTTGATTGTTTCCTAAGCCACATATCAATGCAAGAGAGATGAAAACTGTGGCCACATTTTGGTATGATGCGCAACAATTCTTGGTCCTTGTAATCTGATAAACATATCACACACCTGAACAAAGCAAAAAAACTGAATTATCATCTATCAAACAAATTGAATTTCAGTTACAAAGTCTTGTAATCGATACTTGGGCTCTAGAAGTGGAAAAAAATTTCACTTCTAAATTGGTCAAAATTGATTCTAGACTAACCCGACCGATTTTTCAAACTTACACATATTGACCCTAGATATTTTCATGACCCTTTTTCAACTTATGCTTGTTTTAGATCAATTGTTATCAAGATAATAAACCTAAATTACATCGATTTCCTATGAGGTTAAATAACATTATACACGATACCTCGCTTTGTTTTCCCCACACTAAACTCCCCATAATGGATAACAAATGTGAATTATATTATTGTGTTTTAAGTGTAAATGTAAAGTCTCACATCGATTAATGATGAACTTAGTGAAAAGTATATATTTGAGAAGAGTCATAAACTCATCGCATTAAAATTTTGTGTCAAAATGTAACGTTTAATTCGTTTTTACATTTCACTTAACTCGTTAATTTAAACCACGTCAAATTTTGGAGTCCCAGCTCCCCCATTCCATAAACATTAGGATATCAGGTGTAATATCGTCTGAATCACACGAGAGATTAGTGTATGTTTTTGTAAATTATTGGATTCGTGTATAATATTACCTATTCTTACTGAAGTTAGTGTAATTTACCGTTAGATTTACATTAAAGAGCAATGTTGGTAGTTATAAATTCTCTCTAATAATCAACAGCAGAAAGTTAAAATATTCTGTGATATGAGGAACTTGTCCCCTATGAACATTGACCAATAAATTAAGGGCTAGAGACTTAACTGTGTATATTCAATGGAACTGAAGGCCTCTTGGTTGAACTTCAAAGTGGGGATTGCAGCAGCAAGAGCAGGTTCAGGGCCATTAACATGATGTTCTGGCTATCAGTAAATAATGAAAAAAAGTAATAACTAACATCTCAAGGATCTACCCTGATTATTATATACACAACACAATGATACAAAATAAAAGTTTTAAAGGGAAGCGGTATGCACAAGAATTAGTACAAAGTACCCTTTTCTACACCTGTTTGAATCATACATATATTCATTTTATAGTGATGGTTTAGACCAAAAATAGCTATGGTTCAGTCAAAACGTGTCTAAAATACGCAAACTGAAATCCAAACTTAGTTAACGCATAACATGATACTACATATCTCAACTTCATAAACAAAACAAAGTGCTTAATTTCAATCCATTTCTCCATCGCCTAATCATATTCACTAGCAAAGACAATAACGGAAAATTATTACCTGTTCTATGTCTGCTCTTGAATCAAACTCATAAATAGTCCTTGATGCCACATGCCTGTGTAGCCTCCCACAAATTATTCTCGTGCACACAAACACAATGAAAGTTGTACTCAATCCAAAACCAATAATTGTAGTCACCAAGTTAGTTCCTGAACCACCCATCATATCATGTATATAATATATAGTATTTATTTCTATATATAACCAATACCAAAGACACAATCACAAACCCCAGAAGCTAAAACAACGAAGAGAAGAGAAGCACTTGAACATCACACCAAGTTCAAAAGCAGAACACATGAAAAAGTGCACAAGTGTCATATATAAGGTGGTGATAAATTATAACACAACCCCACAAATTAAAAATATATATATATATATATATATATATATATATATATATAAGGTGGTGATAAATAAGGAAATGGAGGAAATAATAGTGACCCAGATAATTTTTTAAAAAAAAAAAAAAACACTTCAAAAAATTGGAAAAAAAATATTTTTGTATGGAATCCAAGTGGCTTTGGCGTGACTCAAAGTGAAGATTGAATTGGATGGTGGGAAGGAGAGAAGAGAGTTGTGGAAGGAAGAACGTTTCATTAATTCTCTTTGCAAAACCTTGGAATCTTATTCGATGCGGGGTCCACTTTCAATGAGTTGACCCCATTTGATGACAAGGTTGTTTGTCCAAGATCTAACGGTTGAGGAGGATAGTTGTCAAAAATTCCCTTTTTTTTGGCGCCAGAAGAAGTAAGTAACAAAAGCAAAAAAACTGCTAGAGGCACCTTAATTTTAATTTCAATCCCACTGTTAAAAAAAAAATACTGTCAGTGCACGTATAAAATAACAAAATATTCATTATCAAATACATAAATAAATAATATTAAACACACGTATATCTATATACACGTAAATATTTAATGAAAATATTTTTATATTTTATAATATTTATTTATCTATTTTATAATATTTAATTTTTTATGAAGTATACAATGGGTCAATTTTGAAGTGTATTATTTTACTTTAGGGGGATTGTTTTACATGCTAGAAAGTTATAAGTTCTGTCAAAGTCTATAATTATTATCAAATTAATATGATATGACTATTGACTTTTAAAAGATAAATACGGCTATTTTATTTAATCTATCTATTAACTACCATAATTTTGGTCAAGAATAATTAATGAGGTTTATTTGGATGATAAAATTAAAATGAAAATATGTTGGAAAAATAAGTCAGTTACATTATGATGAAATAAAAAAAAATGCAAGAAAATGAAATAATTATAAAATAAAAAAGTTTTGCTGTGGCCTGTGGAAAATAATTATAAAAGTAAATGTGTATAAATAATATTGTTAGTGATAAAAAATAGTGTAATATAAAAGATTTCCTGCGAAATTTAATTTAAGATATGTTATTTGTACATAAAATATAAGATATAGTTGTGGACACTAAAAAAAAAAATAAGTGAGATTCACCCTAAAGATAAAATAGACATAAAGTTGAACCTCACTCATTCTTTTCTTCTTCTTTTTTTTTTTTTTTTTGGTACGTAACTGTCGCAAATGTTTTGGTGGAGACCACGTGTGCTCGTTTCTACAATTTATATATTGTATATTCCAATAACAGTTCATGGGTTATAATTCAACTAACACATCTATTAATCCTTGTGTCACGATCTTGTTATCGCTGAGATAGAAGTTTAACATTTTTATGTCTACTATTTTCACCATCCCCTAGCTCCTTTAGGAGCTTCTAGGAACCAAAAAAATATATACAAATCTTTTAATTTAATTTTTAAGGTTGAGAATCTCATTGCTCTCAACCATTTTGCTCCTCTGGTGTCTCTCTCTGCCCCCTGGTCTGGTGACTTTTGGACAATAGCTGTAAGTGTTGAGGCTTTGCCTATTTTGTACAAATGATATTAAAATGATGTTTGGAAGTTATCCATAGCTTTCAAGTCAAATCTTACCCTCTTAGATAAATCTTATTGCTGCTAAGTACAGGATGACATAATTTCCTTTTATCCGAAACTGCGTGACACTGCTTTTTCTTTGTTCAAGTGAATAATAGTAATGAATGAAAGATTGTCTCCCTTAAAATATTTTTGTCCTTATCCCTATAATCAATTATGTGTTGTTAATTAGCATATACTAAAAAAAAATACCTTTATTTTTTTGTTAGGGCGATAATCTAATCTTAGATTTGACCTTTTTTCTTTATTTATGGGAAAAAAAATTTCACGTTCATTTTATTATGTGTTATTACGTCACTAAAAATGTTTATCTCTTAAAATTTACACAAAAATAATATGTAATAAACATATATCAAAATGAAAGCCTTATGAACATTCAAGTGTTATCTTTACTGCGAAATTATTCTAGTGACAAGTTGCAAGTTACAACAAAGACCTGGTGCTATCTTGTTAACAAGTCAATGATTAGAATAACTTACTGATGAAGTTGTTGGGGAATGCAGCAACTTATAAATTATTGCTTTGTCTTATTAAATTTTTTAATTCCTTCATTCCATAAGCGTTTCAAATAAATTAACAAGTTCAATAGCCTAGAATTTCATCTATACAGTCATTGACAATTTAAGTGCAACATGTATATGCTAACTTCATATGTGAAGAAAAAGGGTAACAATCCAACACTAACAACTTCTAGTGAATATGCTTCTCACAATTCAGTGCTTCTGCTCACAAACAGTTTCATTAGAGAGATTATAAAATGTAAATGACATGATCAAATTCAACTAGTATTTCAATTTTCATCTTTTTCATTCCATCAATGCCATGTTGACGAAATCAAAGTCTCTGTCGTTGTCTCAATAATATGATATACAAATGATGCTCTCATGTATCACCTGACAGGGACTGGAAAACAAAATGTAGATAGCATAAATACATATTAAATACACTTTTTATTAATTGAACTTTCATATGAATGGCCAAGTCAAAAAATCAAAATCTTCACGAATACCATAAAGTATGTTTGGAATGGAGGGGTTTGAAAGGAAAATAAAGGGAAGATAAGTTGTTTATTTTTGGTATTTTACTTGTAGACACAGAACAAAGGTTTACCTCAGTAAACTTCAATGGATCTATCATGACAACGAAAAATGAGTTAGTCACTAGTTTGCCAATATGCTAGGAGGGAAAAAGTGATTCAACTTAACCAAGTATGGTCCAATTTAAGTAACTAATTATTCCATAATGCAGAAAGTAATACCTATTAAGAAGATATAAGGCTCATTTTCTATCCTTCAAGCTTGTTCACGTGAAAGAGCAAAGAGATAACAACAGTTAGTGCCTCATGCACCATGGCAACAAAAGTCAAAAACACTTCTAATGCTTATATGAGCATCAACATAACTTGTAAACAAGGTTATTAAACTCGAGAATTTAAGTAAACTTTTGAACCCTCAGTAAACTCGAGAGTTTATTGATTTTGTTAAGAATTTACTTAAACTCGTCCAAGTTTACTAATAAAAATCTTAACTTGTTTTGTGTAGTAGAATCGTAAACTGGTAAAAGTTTATAAGTTAACTCGAGAGTTTCACAACCATGCCTGTGTAAATGTCCCAAAGCATGAGATGATTCACAAACTCTACCAATTACCAAACTTGCAGATGCAAGAGGATATGGCTTCATCAGATATATGAAGAGCTTGTCCCATGTTTGTTCTTTCTTCTTTTTGGTTCTCTTATATTTCCATGAAGTTTTGTTAATATATGTGTTGAAATCATTGTCATGAGGGGTAAAAAATGGAAACATCAAAAAGGAAAACATTGTTAAAAAAATCTTCTATAATAAGAGAGCTCAATCCATAGAAAACTAACTTCATGTATATCATCCACAACAATTTTTCTCGAAGCATGATGTTAGTTCCAACTCCTAGAAAAGCTTCACCAACCAATTCAGCTGCATAGCTTCAGCTTTATCCACAATCAGAGTCAAATGCTAAACTTCTCATTATCCGAAACAAACAACCAAGACACCTTCTGATCATGGATTTGTCACTTGGAATTGCCTGATAGCCTTCAATTTAAGTTTACATTATTTTTCTTGCATACTCTATTTCTTACCTTACAAGATTCACATTGCAGCAAAATAAATGGGTGAACAGAAAGGATGTACCTCTACATTTCATGAAAAACTGGGATTCAACATTGCTATTATGTTTCTCCTTTTACACAGAGGGTGGTAGAAATTACTATAGCAGGGGGAAGAGGAGTTGAACCTTATACCTCAACTCTCACGAAACACCATTGAGCCAATGTATATTTCAGCCATGGAATTATCGAAGCAACAGCTAGAATTTTAATCCGTTCAAAGTAGTGAACATAAAATCTGGATGAAAGATAACATGTACCAGGTCAACAAGCAGAAGCTAGGGAAATCAACAAATTTTCAAATTCATCACTCTTTCATCTCAATTAATTTTTTAAATACTTATAGCCTTTTCTAATGTACTCTATTTCCTAATGCAACCAAATTATTCCAAAATTTAAAACCAGAAGGAGAACAACACACTCAGCTAGTATTGCACATCATATATCCTTAGACCTTCGTCTAGCACAAGTAACAACAACAAAAACAACCCAACTCTTCTATCTGGGTTGACGACCGGTTGTTATGTAACAATCTGCAATAAACCATATCATAGCAGAGTTTGGTATAGCACAAACAACAAAGAAAAAATGATCTTGAACTTAATATTGCAAGCAAGAACATAACATATGAAGCCAATTCAGAAAAACTCAACACTCAACAACAATAACAAAAATACCAAATCAAATAACATAAATGAGCCTTAAGATTCAGAAAACATCACAGGATCATGAACCACAAGATCATTCCACCGCAGTGCCGACGGGGACATGAATGTCCTTATAGAGACAAACATAAGGAGCGTCGCTTCCATCATACTTCCCGGTCCACCTCCCTTCGTCGATGTAGCTTGCATCCCAAATAGAAGCATACAAGAACATAGGCTTCTGAGGGAACCCTTCGCCGCTGCCACCTTCCTTCCTCTCCTCCCTCCTCACCACCTTACCATCAATGAGCCATTCTATAACATCACAACTCCACTTGATCACATACTCATGGAACCCGTCAGAGGCATCGAAACCCAGATTGTGAATCCTCTCCTTGTTGCCATTGCCACGAGTGTAATAGTTTGTCTGCACTATGGTCCTGTCCTTCCCCAAGAACTCAAAATCTATCTCATCCTGGGACTTGTCACCTTTGAAAATTAATTAATTGGAGAAAATATTTTAAATAGCATAAATCATATTTATAACATAAAAAGATATAAACAATGTAAATAACTTCATCAAACAACATTATGCATAATTTAATTTACATGAGTTAAAATGTGATTGGATTGAATGCCGATGTGACAATATATAATTGGATAAAAGTGCAAAACTTGTTTACACTGGCGGTTCATCAAAATTAACCTCAATTTTGGCACACTAAAATGTTTTATGCTGTCAATTAATCACATCTGATTATTGCAAGATCTATTGCACAATTGTATGATATTAATCAGTGCATCAAAACTAGACCTAGAATTAAAACATATCATATCTGAGTTTAATTTTACTCCCTCCTCCATTCCTTTTTATCTGTCACTTGACAAGGAACGGAGGGAGTAGCAAATTGTCGGTCTAAAATATTTTATGCCATCAATCAATCCAATGTCATTGTACGATTAACTTCTAAGGTAATTATAGTAAAGACAAAGATGAAATGTAGGCATAAAAGTATGGAGTCATGAATGTGCTTAAAAGTCAAAAGTAACACTTAAAGATTGGACAAAGAGAGTATCTATACTCATGAAATGTGAGATACTGTATCATCTCCCGCATCATCTACCATTAGACACTAGATTTTAATGTGGCTCACATACTCCTCCGATCTCATCTAGCAATGGAGGTGATGTAAAGTGTAACTGAGTATTCCACGTCACATGAGTACAAATAACTTAGTATTTGACACCACTAGACACTAACTTGGCATCAAAGTTAAATCACTGTATTTTTTTATGATCAAAGTTAAATCATAATTATATTATATTATAATAATTATTCATTCCCTATAAAAATAAATAAATAAAAAAAAATAGAAGAAGAAGAAGAAGATGACCTTCTAAGGAAGAGAGGTAGAGGTTGAAATTGAGGCCGTTGGTATTGCCCTTGGGGCACTGGATGAGGGAGGTGAAGGTGCCGTAGCGGAAGCGGGAGGCGGTGCGCCAGCGAGCGCCGCCGCGGTGGTCGTAGGTGAGGACGACGGTGTTGGAGTGAGGGCAGTGGGAGCACGCTTCCGGTGTGTAGTCGACGGCGATCTCCTTCAGGGGTTGGGTTCGGTGGAGATCATCAGTCTCTGGGTGAAGCACCGGATCCGCCATTATGGGGGGTTGTGTTGAATCATGAATGAGAGTTGTGGACCGTTGATCTTGATTATTTTTTACTCTTTCGTGATTTATGACATCTGAAGACTGAAATTACCATTGTGTTTGTGGATTGGAATATTTGGAGAATATATGCTGTGGGCTGTCTTATTGGTCTTTTAGAAGCTTTTGGATATGGTTTTAATTGTCATCTGCATAAATCTTTTTTTTTTATGCTGTCATCTTTAAAATAAATATATTATTCTCTTATTTATTAATTAAAATAAAAACAGATTTTGTTAACAAGTACAGCACTTGTTAAATTATAAAAAAGTGATAATTTTTATTGAAAAATAAACTTTTTAAGAATTTAATGTATTAAAAATATTAAAAATTTTACATTATTTTATTTTTAGTCTCTTAACAAGTGTAAGCTGCTCCTTAAAAAAAATGTATATAAAATAATTCTGTTTAGTGATTGCCTTCACCTTTTCATTTGAAAAAGAAAAGGATCTTAATCCGTATTATATACATAATATATTGGAAAAGTCAAGCGAATTGGTTCAACTCTACGTATAGTCATAATTTTGAATTTAGCTTTTAATTTTTAATGTTTTCTCGTTGATAAGTAATTTATAATTAATTTTGTAAACATTTAATAAGTCTAAAAACATGTTAAAATAGAGTTATTTTTTTAACCCAATCTTCTTTTACAGTATAAAAAAAAGGATAAAACTACCTTAAAGTAAGAATTTTATTTTAAAGAAAAAATAAAAAAAATTTATCCTTAAATTATTAAAGTAAAAAATGTGTTTATTATTAAATATGAATACACAAATTTATTATTTATAGATTTTTTTTATCTACATTACCCATAGTTCTTTTATTTTGTTTTTTGGTTACATTGGAGGGCCGAAGACCAAGGAGACTACAAAGAGGATCTAACAAAGTGGGACAACGATTATCCAAAGACATCATTAGTGACTCTTTTTTTTGGTGATTAAATGGGGGCAAAGGCCCAAAACAATAAAGCAACAAACTAAACAACTAATTTTAAATATGAGAAATGTTTAGGAGAATTAGCTTGTGAGCATAAATATTAACGTACGCATTTTGATAAATAATATTTGATATTTTATTTTTTATTTTGTCTCTTAAAATATCAAGTATTATTAATTAAAGTGTGTAAGTTAATATTTAGACTCATGAATTAGATATTTCAAGCATTACTATTAAAATATTGCTTCCTTCCCCTCTTTCTTTTTCAATTTTCTTCCCCTTCAAAAATACTAATAAATATCCTTCCTCAATTACTTCAAAATTTGATACAAGTTTTGTATTTTTGGTGTACAAATATTGATAGAGAGCTCAAGCTTGGCCCAAAGCTAATTGGGTTGTACTGGATTATATAAAATAGTAAAAAAATAAACATGGAATAAGGGAAATGGAGTTGACAAAAGAAAATTGGGTTAAAAATATAATTTCTCTTATTTAGATGGCACAAAAAAATAGGGTAAAGAAAAAAAAATTGTGAAAAAAAGTTTCACCTATCAAAATCTATAAGACAACCACAGAGGCCTATGTAAGGTGGTAAAGACTCTCTCATTTCTTAATAAAGTATTGAGAGTTTAATTCTTGCTTTAAGCATGTAGTAACTTTAAAACTTGCGGCCAATGTCCACCTTCTTGTTTTAAAGTAATGCGTACAGGGAATGAAATTACTTGAACATAGTAGTAGAAGGATAAGGAGACACCTTGACGGAAGCTCCAAAGCAGGGTGCCTGGTGCGAGAGAGTGGCGACAGAGTGTACTTGCAAAGATACTCTGATGCTCAAGTAAGCACACTGATTTGATGAGTACTCAAGAGAATGAATAACTGATACCTATTGATCTGATGTTAGGTGTTTTTATAGGTGAAATAGGTCGGTTAGTTTAAGATAGAACCCGGGGAGTCAAATAATGGTTTCCCCTTATCTCAGAGGTTTATATTACCGTTTTTATCTTTGAGTTAGTTATGCGGTCTGTTAGGGACGTTGAGGAGGGCGCATCACTCTTACCTTGACCGAGTTGGGCCAGGTTGGGTCCCGAATCTTGAGTCTGTCTGTGACCTTAAGCACACCTTATGGGCTACTATCTTCATGGTCTCGTGTGTTGCGACCTCCTTAAGCTCTCCTTTTAGTTCGATAAGTACAGGTGGGTGAGATGAACTCCCCGTTCTCCTTAGTAGGAGGTGAACTCTTTGAATAGTAGCCCATAACACCTCTACTAGTTTGCAATACACCAATGTATTAGTCACAAATGTCACGCCCCAACTTAGGGCGTGAACGCACATAGGGCTCCTTGCCTACAGAAGTTCTGATGTGGCACACTAAACATGTATTAAATGCTCATAATAATAAAAATAACTTTATTTATTAAAAACTAACTGAATAACTGTTTATATGTAACTAAACTAAAAAATAATAATGAGTTTACATAATGTCAATGTCTGACAATGAAATACATGAATACTAAATAAGGACCATTCCTTAGGTGTCTAGAGCATGACTGTAAATACTCAGGTAGTCTCCACTGCGAAGCGGAGCTTATCACTAACATATGAAATCCTCGCTCACTAGATGAGGGGACCGTTCTCACTATCCTTAGTTGAATCTGAAAATGTTATCTACAGAGGGGTGAGTTGTCAACTCAATGATAGGTACCTTGATACCACTCAAATAGCAAGTATTGCAGACAATATCATGGTATATAGATACATACATATATACTGAGAGAACATGTATAGTAACAAGCTGTAACAACCCAAAAAAAAAGGGCATCTCGTGCAAGACACAGGATGCATCTCACGCGAAATGGTCGATAGAAAAGCTAGTGCGCTGTAGCGGCGCGGTGTTTGGGCACCCTTTAGCGCGTTAGGAAACTAGTGCAACATCGTTTAGCACTGTAGAAGGGGGTCTCCTCTTCCCCCTTATATATAGAGATTCTCGTCAGTGTTTAGGCTTGCTAATTCACTCTAGAGCTTGAGAGGTCATACTTTTGTGAGACTTTTCGCTCCAATTATATTTTTATTTATTTTTTCCTCACATCTTCCAATAGTGGGGAAGTAGTACCTCCAAGTAGGGTGTGTCAGGAGCTCTCAGCTTAGTGCTCCTTAGTGGCCAGCCATTTTCAGATGGGTAGCTTTCTTCACTGTTTATTTTTAGACCATGTATTTATTTTTAAAGTTATTTATTTATTTCAACATTATTTTATTTATGCATGTTTTATAAAATCCTAGGAGGTGGAATTTATTATTTTATTTATGTATCTATGAAGTTAGTTATTCTTTTGTTTAATTAGTTATTTTCTCATGATTACTTATTTAGAAACTATTTATTTAAGAAATAGATATTTACGAAGCTATTTTAGAAAAACATGAAATTGTTTTAGAATTAAATGGGACCACATTTTACTGCATTAAATATATTCATATTGTTTGTGTATGATTAGCATTAAGCGATATAGATATTCATATTATTTAGTTAAACCCTTAATAAAAGATAATGGTTAAGGAAAGATTCTAGTGGGAGAAGCTTATGTTAAGGAAATGTTCTGGTTAAGGACAAGACTTGGTACTTAAGATGTCCATTGTGATGCATCTCTCTTACCTAGGAACCTCTCTAAGCATGATATCCTTAGTTTACTTTTATTTTTCTAAGATAAAACACTTAAAGATATTAAATCATGTTGTACTATCAGTACAAGGATTATGTTATGATGATCATGCTATATATTTAAAACTATTTCATGGGAGTGTATCTAGGATAGAACTGTAAGTCAGCGACAGCCTACGTTGACCCTGGTATACCTTATACTATCGTAAAGTAGAATAGGATTCATGTAGATTTAGGAGCAAGACCTTAAAGTCCGGACATGGCAGCCCGTGATACCCGGTGTCATGTATCATGTCATGTAGATTAGGGAAAGACCGTAAAACTTGGACATTTCAGGAACAACTAAACCGTTATCCTTGGAATGTCTATCTAAAGAACTCCCCACTTATTTATGTTCTTAAATGTTTCATTATTATTATTATTATTATTATTATTATTATTATTATTATTATCATTATTATCATTATCATCATTATCATTATCATTATTATTATTATATAAACTTTTTCATGACTGTTATGTGTGTGTGTGTGTATTGCATTTGCATGACATGGTTATGAACTGTCCCATGTCGCCATGGGGTTTGTCATTCACTGAGCGATGACTCACCACTCATCAAACTTTTTCAAATACCGTTGACGAAGATGCGTCGCTCATTCAGTAGACCTTAACAGTTTGGACTCTTGGTGAGCTTCATATTGTCATGAAGTATTCTTCAGTTATTTCAGTCTTTAGGATATTTTACATTCATGTCAGTCTTTAGAGTGCTCCAATGGACTAAAAGCAAAGAGTAGAGTATTTTGATGTATATAAATTCCGTATCTTGTAAAGAATCTTTTATTTATATTATATTATGATGTTTAGCTTTATTTTAATATGTTTTCTCTTTATTTATAAAAGTTGGGCTTTTTTCATTATTAGCACGCTAGGAGACTTTTGTAAGGAAACTAGTCCCTTGTATACCGATAACGATTTTTGGGGTCGTTACACAAGCATATTATATAACTGGTATATGAAAGAAACTAAATGAACTGCACATACTGAATAAGCTGAAGGTACTAAATAACTGAGTAAACTGAATTAGCTATTGGAAAGCAAAACAGGTCAATGTACGTATGTCGACGTCCCTGGCAAAGGGGCACAATTCAAGGGAGCCGCAACTCGACCTTACTTCACCAAGATAAATCCGGGTGGTTCCAGTACGCACGCAACCCGAATATCTGTGAGGATACGCATATCCTAAGTCTGAGGAGCCTAACTCTCATATCTATCTACTGTTGGGTCTGGGTTACGAGGTCGTAGGACCTCATACTGTTCTAGGTCACCTACCCTAGAATCTATTGTTCGTGAAGTCTTTTAGGGAACTGTCTTTGATTACCCATGTTGTTAAGGCTTAAGACTACTGATTATGACAAGTGCGTCCTACTTAACTAATCTTTGTTTATTAGTCTGACTCAATGACTAAGGTCTCACACTTAGGACATAAATCCCAAGTAAGAGAGGTGCGTTACAAACGGACATCTTAAGTACTAAGTCTTGCCTTAGCCAGAACCTGCCCCTTGTTAGGGTCTATGCCTTAACCGGAGTCTTTATTTAAAGTCTTATGTATAAGCCTAACCAAGCATTTCTAAGGGATATCATGTTTAAGGGCCAAGGTCTCTGTCCTAACATAGCGTGGGATAACATATTATAACATAAGCATAAACACATGGCATATGATATATCACATAAGCATGGCATCTACTGAACATGTATATGAATAACTAAATATCTACTAGCATGTTATGACACAACTGACTCTATTGATGGACAACCGAAGTGGGACCATCGACGCACCGAGAATGCTACTCACCTGGAATGTCGTGGAAAGGAGGAACGTTGGCACTGGGGGCTCCAAGCGATGTGGCGTTGAAACCTGGAAAGCCAACAAAACTACCATTAGAAACCTATATAGAAATCTTTTAACTGGCGGGCTCCGTGGTAGCAATCTGGCATCGCTACGACGTTCTGTCATCGCCACAACGTCCTGTGGACTACCGTAGACCACCACTATCACAGTGGTGGCGCTGGGGCATACTACCCTAGGCCATCCGAAAAAGGACTAGCTACCTACTTAGGCGAAGACTTTGTATCTTCACAAGAGGGAGAGAAGGAAACTGAACAGAAGCTCATTCTAAGGGAGTAGAAGAGTCTGAAGCTCTGAGTGAGTTAGAATGGGGGAAAAAGAACTTCTTTATAGGGGGGAGAGATGGCCAAGGGACGAGCCAAACCCTCTCCTAACCCCAAAAAAATTGCAGAATATGGATTATGATTTACGTCTCGTGTGAGACGTGACTTTTTTGTTTTTAGGGTCGTCACAACTATTTTTTGTTGCAAATTACTTTTGAGAGAAAAAAAAAACACCATATCTAAGACCTAATCATAACAAGCCTAATGTGTTATACATGTGACGTCATTTCATAAAAAATTGGCGTCTTTACCAATGATGAAACTATAGCATGCAATTTGATCACTCTATAACCAATTAGTTTAATTTATTGATACATATCAATAGTCAACATTATTGTTATACTTCCGACTCTTTTTATCAAAATAATGAGCAAACACATTCGTCGATATCATCGACTAAGAAGAGCATTTACATATGCTACCTTACACTGAAAATTGGACAATTCTTAAGAATTTTTGAATTAGTTAACCTTTAGGGGAACATGTTGCAGCACCCATAAAATAATTGACTCCACAATCACACCCCTCCCCCGCAAATTTTGAACTCATAGGATTCCCTCCACATAATCTTATAATTTATTTTATATTTATATGCGTAATTCTTGTTGGTCTCGGTGTCTAATACCAAAATTCTCCCCAACTTCATTACCATTGGTTAGTAGCAACATTACGCAACCTCACACGTGCCGCGTGTCATTCTCTATAACTTTTCATGGCATATAATCCATCATATTAATGGACAAATTCATCTCAAGAATGAAATTAAGGGCATCTTCAATGCCGCATTTTAATTAGGTGATTAGTCCTAATTCAAATGGACCACGTCTTCAACAATAGGACAAGATAGCCATCTTAATTTTTCACCCGCTAAACTCAAATTGCACCAAATTAATATTCCTCTATAATCATAACATTACAAAATTAATGATGAAAATTGAAAGCAATTAAAGGTAAATCAAAACAACAGAAAGGACAAGGGGCCAATGAAGAAGTTAGGGGCCCCATAAATATCATTCTATCAACAACTACTAAATTCCAATACGTCACAAAATGCTATAAATAAACTTTTTATCAATGTAGTTCTTTTAAGTATTTTTTTTTTTTTTTTGTGATTTAACGTTGCAAGCCCGTTTTATATAATCATTTATAAGAAAATAAGAATAGATAAAATTTGACCGTCCTTGTTTTTGTAGGATTCTGTTTGTATTGTGTGCTTCAAGCTCACTGGCTCGGCTACATCTTAGCCATGCTAGCTGCATTTAGCAATTCTCCTATACTATGGTTAAAGTTTTCAAGGGCATTTTGTTTAATTAGAACATATAGAAAGCAATTACACTTAGATAAGGAAAAGAGATACATGACAAAGATTAACTTTTGAAGAGCATCTAGTTTGCAAGGTTATGTTTTTTGTTTTGGTAAAATTGCACAAACCGCTTATAAAGTTGGTTGAAATTACTATTCACTCCTAATTATGTGCAAAATTGTATTTTATTTTTTATTTTGTGTTTTTTGTTTTTAAAAAAATTGTAAAAAAAAATACTAAAGAAAGTTAAAACAATAACAGTGGTGATCAGCTACAATGAAAAATTGAGTTGGATTACAATTTTACACATAGTTTATGTATTAGGTGGTTTCTCAAATATCTCATGGGGTAAATATCTCATACTACTTAATTTATTCATTTTTAATCATTTTTACAACTAAATTCATTAAATTTTATTATCATTTCATGATCTAATATGACATATTAATGAATTATATGATCTAATGTGATAAATTAATACTTTTCAATACAATATTCGTAGATAGATACATCGTATCAAATGATCCACAAATCTCTAAATCTCTTATAAGTTGGCTCTGATTTGACTATTGAAAAATTTATTACGATCATATAAAACGTGAAATAATAACAAAATTCGATAAATTTTTAATTATAAAAATATTAAAACTATATAAATTAAGTAGCATGAAATATTTACCCCACGTAGTATTTTAACAACCACTTATGTATTATTAGTTTTGCGCTTGCAAGGTTACAATTAAAATTGAAATTTGCAAAGTTTTACCGTTCTTAATATATTTTTATAAACAAAAATTTTGGTGGTTCGACATCAATCATATTGTCAAAGTTAAGACATATTTCTAAACTTTTTGAGCAACTAGCTATAAAAATATTTATAGATTACCCAACGTAACTCTCACAACATTATTGAGAATCAATCTAGAATAATACTCCTTACAATTTAAAATTTGAAGCACGGTCTAGGCTGCATCTTGCAAAGTAAAGTGCAGCATGTACCTTGCATTAGCCACTTTTAAAAATGTTATTTAAGTGCATAATAAATGTTGTAGCTAGAATGCATTTAGCCACATTATACTAAAATGTGGCTAGATAACAGTGGATTTAGCCACACTACTTCATACTTTAACCACACTTCTCTAAGCATGTAATCACACTTTTCAAAATATTTGCTCACATTATTAGCATCCGCCAAAATTTGATATGCTATAGAATCAAGGTAAGTAACAGAAAAAAATATTGCGGTCACCATATTCATATCTATAATCTTAGCATGCATGCAAAACTCCACCCATATCCATGGTAGCTTTATCTAAAGTAAAAAGCTAAGGAAGTAAAATGTCAAAGTATGAAAAGTCAACTACTTTCAAAAGGAGCAAGCCTATTGCATGGTCATGATGCAAAATTACAAACACAAAAACTACAAATTTAATCAAAAATTGGCTGATATATCTGTTTCCACGCGCAGATTGCAGGCATGCAATGTAAATAGTTTTGATCAGTTTGGATGATTTTGTGGCAATTTGTGACTAACACGGCTCAATTTGGAGTTTAGCAAATATTGACCATCTTATATATCCTACCAATCCCAAAACAGGAAATTTGACTGTTCTTTGTAAGTTTTATAGCTAAAAATGACTGAGATATTCTTGTATGAACACATATTTATCACTTTATTTTTAGGCGTATTTACAATATAAATAAATTTCATTAATTTTATTTAAGATTTATTCACTTATTTATGTGTTTCATCAATTTTATGATAAGTGTGTGTCTAAAAATAAAGTGGTAAATTTATATTCACCAACGAATTTTTAATATCATTTGGATATTTGAGAAGCCATATATAAATAATTCGAGATTTCAGTTAATTATATGGTGAATGTGTTAAGGTAACTATCTATACATACATTTGTAAAATGCACATATACCTTCTTATCAAAAGTAATAAATTTTGAGTTGCTTAGAACTATTAAGACGATCAAAGCTGTTGATTCTAAATTTTAACAGAAATGAATGCCTAAAACTCCAATCTAAAACTTCTAGTTAAAATAAAACATATGTGCTTGGTAGGAAAACTAAGAATAAATAAAAACATCATTTAACCGATTCAGTAATAAAATACTTGAAATTTACTGTTATTAACACATGAATCCCCTCCTTTATCATACATAGTAAACATAAATACAACTAAAATAACCAACTATTTACCCATAATTCCCAAGTGTCTAATGGTGTTAACACAATAGTGCACAGACCTCTAATAATGGTGACATATTTACAGTACCAACTAGTAGAATTGTCTCATACCAAACCCAATTCACCCAAGTTGCAGGAAGAGCAACTTGCAAGTACATTATAAACAGTTATGAAATTATTAAAAAATTTACAAGCTTGAAGAACGTAAAAACAAATGATGCAAATTGGTATAATATATGCTTAAATTCCCTCACTTACTTCCAAAAATCTTATACATATATATACACACACTACAATATCATATTCACTGAACACCAATGTGTTTTCTCTATCCAATCATCAAATTCTAGTAGCCTTCATTACTAGCTACAAACATTAAGCTAATCAAACCAAAAATCTCATTAAATTCACTTCTTTCTCTAAAGTTTTTTGTTTGTTCATCAATTCTAGCTACCTACCTAGTACTTATGGCAGGAGCTGAAGCTACAAAATATGCATCCAAATCAAACAAGCCAACCACCATGAAGAGATTCATTGGTGTGAGGCAGAGGCCATCAGGGAGATGGGTGGCTGAGATCAAAGACTCATCACAACATGTGAGGCTCTGGCTTGGGACCTATGACACACCAGAGGATGCAGCAAGGGCCTATGATGAAGCAGCAAGAACCCTTAGGGGTGAAAATGCAAGAACCAATTTTGCAATTGTGGACCAAACAATTGGCCAATTTGGTTCAAACCCATGTAATGAAATTCTATGTGGGTCTAATGGATCAAAAAATGGTTTGAGCTTTGCTTCATTGAAGGCCAAATTGAGCAAGAATCTTCAGAACATTATGGCAAGGACTAGTGACAAGAACAAGTCCTCAAAGAGTAGGGTGAGTGACCAATTTGCATTTGCTAGCATATTCCAAAGAAAGGGTAGTAGTTGTTACCAACAAAATTACCAAATGATGCCACCAATTATGGATATGAAGGGAATTGAGAAAGTTGTGCAGCCTAGCATTGTTGTGCCCCCTTTGGAAGTTGGTGACCAATTTAATGCTTCATGTGTCTCGGATTGCAGCTCCGATTGGGCAGGGTTCCGGCAGCCGGGGCCAGGGTTGGACTCCGATGGGTCGGATATCGGGGAGGCTTGTGTTGGCGATCAAGGGTTCTTGGACCAATTGATGGGGTGGGTTGACGATCATGGCCCAAATGTTTGTGCAAGTGTAATTGGCGATGACCATGATGAAGAGGGTTCAAGGAGTAAAAGGTTTAAGGTCTCTTCTTCTGTTCTTGTTCCCCCAACTTTCAATGATTGTGGCTCTCCATACAGTGGATATGCCTCTCCATATAGTTATGGTTGTGGATCCCCTTGTAGTGGTTATGCTTCTCCATATAATGGGAGGAAGTAAAATTGGAAACAGAAGTTAACGTGGAAAAATTATTGAATGGTCATAGAATATCAAATGAATTGTGTTCTATCTAAAGATAACGTGAGATTTTGAATTTAGTTAGTGGTAAAATATATATGGTTGTTATCTGAATTGAAATATCACTTTATTATTGGATAGAGAGAAATTCACCTTAACACTCTGTGACCATGTAATAATTTCTCGTTATTAAGTGCTCATAACCTATTAGAATTGTGCTCTAGACATTCATAAAGTGAAATTTTAGAGCATAGTCCTAGTTAGCGTTCCATGATCACGTAATATTTTCTTATTAGGAGCATGGGTACTAATAATCATCGAGGTGCTTAGCTTATTTGGGTCTAATTGATGCCAAAATGTAGTCAAGCTTAAACTCCATGTTGTGGTGAAAAGGCCAAGTTTTCATAGCATGTACATACACAACAGAACTTCGTCTTAGGAAAATGAGTTTTGATTTATGCCAAGGACATGAACTTAATGATGCAAGTTTCTCTGCAAATTCAATGAACTATCTTCCAAGTTGATTTTATCTGTGTTGTTTAAGGATGTTCGTGCTTGAACATCATCCCAAGTTATCAAGTAGAAAAGTGCAATTGATAGAAGGTAGATGTGCCTTTATGTAATGTAATATGTATGAACATCCTTCAATTAATGCATACTAAGAATTACATTTTAGTTAAAGAACCATATCCATTCTTAAAGTTCTCCATTCTTAATGCCATATTAAAAGTTAGATTTTTAGAAAACTTACGAAATGGTAAAATGACAGTTTGTTGATCTCCTTCTCAAGCGTATCATGAGATTTGGAAGAAAATGGAGAAAATGAATGCAAGAATGTATCTCATCAGCCTCTAAGTCCATTTTGGTCAACGGGGTCTCAACGAAGCCTTCTAAAATGGAGAGGGGCCTCGGTCAAGGCGACCCATTGTCCCCTTTCCTTCTTGTGCTCGTAGCAGAAGTCCTTAACATGCTATTCAAAAGGGCGACTAAGATGAGCATGGTGGAAGGTCTAAAGGTCGGTCGTGACAGTATTATGCTAACACACTTGCGATTTGTGGACAAACACCATCATTTTTTTACCCTATGGTGGAAGAAACACTCAAGAACTATGTGATGATGCTCTACTGCTTTTGCTCCATGCCTAACTTATGCATAAATTATGAGAAATCAGTCATCATCTTTATTGGCTGTGACGAGAAATTGGTGGAGAGTATGAGGAAGCTACTGGGATGTGAAGTTGCCACGCTTCCATTTAAATATCTTAGTATTCCAGTTGGTGCAAATCCTCGGAGGGTTAGTACTTGGACGCCGGTCATTGATAAGATTGAGGAAATGTTGAGTACGTGGGGATCCAAGTCTCTAACGAAAGCGGGGAAATTAGGCTTGATTAAATTGGTAATTAATAGTTCCCCTTGTACTTTCTCATTATTTTCAAACTGCCAAAACAGGTTGCGCAGAGAATCATAAGCCTCCAAACTAGGTTTTTTTTTTGGGTGAAGGCACATGGTGAGAGTGAGATTATGCTTGTAAAGCGGAGCCGAATACAACTACTAAAGAAGCAAGGAAGCTTGGGAGTAGGAGACCTTGTGATAAAAAAAAAAAAATTCTGCCCTCCTATTCAAATCGTGGTGGCGATACTCAAAGGAGGATTGTCCGATGTGAAAAAAAAAAGGTTGTAAAATCATGCAATCACATGCAGAATGGTGTCAACAACAACCTACAATTGAGTAAACCAAATGGAGGGCCTCAACAAGACATATGTGGACTTCAACACAAAGAGACCTGACTAAAGGAAGTCCGTGAGCAAGGAATCATAATGGAAGTTGGACATGGGGCCAAGATATTATTTTGGGAGGACCTATGGAATGACAACAACAAATTAATGGAAGACTTCCCTGGACTGTACTCGGTTTATAATGTTAAAGGGAAGCAGAATTTCCGAATGCAGGTTTTGAGATGGCAGAGGCTAGATTTGGAGCTTCCAGTGACAATGTATCCTTTTCCAACGGGAACTCCGTGTCTTGAACAAATGAGTTCTACTACACGTACACCAACAACCATACACTATACACCATACATACATCTCGTATTTATATACGTAAAGTTTGTGTTTTAACTCATGTAATGTTTGCGCACTTAATTAAGTATAGTTGAGAGTATCATTTACAAGTTTGTAATGTTTGTGCACTCGTGAGAATAATGTTTGTGCATTATTAATGGTGTATATATGAGTGTATGAAATTGAGTGAACATGTAGTATTTTTGTGAACAAATTGCACACCCGGCTAGTTGCACGAAGTTGAACACAAGTGCGGCAGATGAGTGATTTAGACGTTTGAGAAGAACGTGATCTCCACAACGAAATCCTTTGTGAAGGCGGTGGACTCAATCAAGAACCCTCTCCCGCAAGAGGCAAACATCTTCAGCTTCTCAGGCCAGGTATGGAAAGGTCAAGTTCCTCTCAAAATTGAGCTTTTATCATGGTTTATCATAGTTGGTAGACACTAAAAACTGGAGATAGATTGTGTTGGATGAATATTTTACCCTCCTCAAATGTGTCTTAAATGTTATGTTTTTGTGAGGATGAAACTATTTCACACCTATTTTTTTTCTTGTCAGTTTGCTTGTAGACTATGGGATGTGTGGATAAATCATTGGAATATTGGGTGGGTGAACTCCATAGATGCCAAATTGTTCTTTTGAGGCATAAGATTTTTTTTTTTTTAGCAAAAAAAACTAATTTATTTATTAAATACGTTGACTCAAGCTTAACATAAATAAGACCAATTTTTTTAGCATAATCTCTGAGCTTATTATTATAACTAAATTCAATTAGTATATAAATATAAATATATAATGAAACAATTTAAAAAAATACTTTATAAAATTTCAAATAAATTTTGATATCATTATTATTATTATTTAAAAGAGAAGGAAAAAAAACTCAATTGTCTTCCCTTTCCAATTTTGTGAGATAAAGTAGCCTCAATCCACCCAAAATTGCAATTGAATTACAAGAATATATAACATTGCACGAGAATTTGAAGAAAACGTGTTATCACATTTGAATTACAAGAAAATACGGCATTACACAAGAATTGCTAAGATAATGTAGTATTACATAAGAAATTAATTGAAGGAACATGACATTGCACTCAAATTGCATGAAAATGTGGTGTTGAATAAGAATTGCAAGAAAATGTAGCCTTGCATTGAAATTTGAAGGAAACGTGACATTGCATTTGAATTACAAGAAAATGTGACATTGCACGATAGTTGCACGAAAGTGTAGTATTGCACGAGAATGTAAAAGAACGTGGTATTGCACTCGAATTGCAAAGAAATGTGACATTATATGGAAATTTGAAAGAAACATGACATTACAGTCAAATTATAAGAAAATATGACATCACATGAAAATTGCAAGAAAAATATAGCATCGGGTGAGAATTTGAAAGAAATGCAACATTACACGAAAATTACAAGGAAATGTAACATTTCATGAGAATTAGAAGAAAACGTGGCATTGCATGAGCATTGTACGAAAATATAGCATTACATGAGAATTTGAATGAAACATGATATTGCATGAGAATTGCAAGAAAATGTAGCATTGCACATGAATTTGAAGGAAAAGTGGCATTGCATTCAAATTGCAAGGAAATACGGCATTGCATGAGAATTTTAAGGACATGTAGTATTGCATGGGAATTTAACGAAACGTAGCGTTGCACAAAAATCACAAAGAAATATAACATTACATGAGAATTTGAAATAAACTTGGTATTGTAGTGAATTGCAAGAAAATGTTGCATTGCATGGGAACTGCAATGAAATGTAACATAACATTGCATGAGAATTTGAAGGAGACATGGCATTAGAATTGCAAGGAAGTGTAGTATAGCACAGGATGTTGAAAGAAACGTGGCATTGCATTTAAATTGCAAGAAAATGCGGCATTGCGTGAGAATTACAAGAAATTGTAGCATTACACGAAAATTTGAAGGAAACATGATATTGCACAAAAATTAAAAGAAATATGACATTTCCTAAGAATTGGAACAACATATGATATTGCACGAGAAACATTTGTTAAATAGAACAAACTTGCAAATCATACCATATGTAAATTTTGGAATGTAGACAAATTACTATTTTTGTAGAACTTGCTAATAAATATAAATTAACCTACTACATGATTATTATTACACATCTAATTAAACTAAAATAAATATAGATCAATCACACGTTTGATCACTTCAAGTTGATTTATCAAATTACTAGTATCAACATTATTTCATAGCTTTAAATTTAGGTAGAAAAATCACCCGAGCTTGGTAGGGGCTCAAACATTAGTTATCTACAAGGATGTCAAAATTCTCATAGTAAGTAGATTGGTTCCGTCAAGACGACGACACGAATTCAAAACTTAAAAAACATACACTTATTGGAATGAAGAATGGTCTTTATTGTTCAATTTCCACAATTTTAATTAATAAAAAATATATATTTAAAGAGTTGTGTTATTTAAACATATGAAAATGTGTAAATATATTGTCACTTCTCTTATGCATCATGAGATCCATCATATCACATTAGTGAACCCCATAATATGTGTGAGAAAAGAGACAAAATACACGTACCTTTTTATTTGTTCAAATAATATTTTTAATAATTATATAAAGATAAATTACACTAATTTTTCATGAGAATAATAAAATTACGTTAAGATTCTCTCTAGTTTAAAAAATTACATTGAACTTCCCCAACACTAAGTCAGTAAAACCTCTAATAAAATGCTGTAGAACGTAAAGAAAATGTGGGAACATAGTTAAAAATATTTAAATAATAAATAAATATAATTTAACTCTGTTAAGACAATAAGTGTACATGGAATAATTTTTCAAAGTAGGAGGGGGAATGTAATCATAAGTTTAATTTACTCATTGTGAAAATTTTATTTACTCCCATATTCAAACAAAGGGCTCTTAAATGGGTCAACTCGTCCCGTTTAATTCATGCGTTAAATGGACTTTTACATTTTTGTGGGCTCAGTATTTTATGTTTAACGTGTTCTTTTAATTTAGGTAAATGAGCTAGCTAGTGGACCAAATATATTTTAGAGTTAAATATGTTTTTAGTCTCCATAAAATTAAAAATTTTGTATTTGGTCTTTGAAAATTTTTTCATTAAGAATTAGTCTTTTAAAAAAATAATTTGGTTGGTTTTAGTTCAAGAGATGTTATTTGCTTACGTGTCTGTTAAATGTACCACGAGGCACATCATGTGTCAAACAAGTGACAAACCCCACCCACCAAAAACCTAACCCCACCCACGATGTATGACCTCGCGCGAGATGTATGATGTCCTGCGCGAGATGCATTAAATAGTGATTCAATGCCTTTTTGGATCCTTCATCTCGCGTGATATGTATTTTGTCTCACGCGAGATTCATCTCTGAGACATAATATTGATGGGTCATTACTTTCCATGGATACATTACAAGTATGTGTGTGTGCATATATATGACATTGATGAAAGCTTACAGTGAGCTCATATGCACTAGATTCTAACATCCTATAACACAATAGATAACTTACTCTAAAATTGTATAACTAACTAAACAACCTAATTTTTATCTATTGTTGACTTGGCCTTATGGCCTTCAGGGTGATAGCTAGATAGGTTACATGTTTAGATTATTAGTTGAGTTCTATTGCATTACTTAATTGATCTTATATTCAATTCAAGGAAAAAAGTTAATTGTTAGAGAGTACACTAAACAGTTTTTACAAAAATCAAATCTGAGATAGATAGGCACAAATTTTTTTTATGGGCAATAGTCACAACTTTTATTAATGTAGAACTCACCATTAATATTAACCAATTATTATGTTTTTCTCTTTTTTTTTTCCCACAAATTTTTCTATCATGACATGACACTATCATGTTAGTGAGGATCACCAGAGAATAGGAATCAATTGCACATCACGTTTTCTTCTAACAGACAAGTCATCCAAAAGATTCAGTCATATGCCAAGTTCTTTAGACTTGTTCCAATTAATCAAAATGGATAAACAAATTTGCAAGTGAGAATAGAATGCTAACAGTACCAAATACAATGCTAGGACACATCCCGCTTTCTAGCACCAAATGGGATCAACTAATGAAATTGATCTTCACCACCTCTATCATTTTGAGCTACCAAGGAATCTTTTTGGATAAATTAAAGTTTTTCAACTTTAATCTAATAGTTTGAACTTAGTATTCCTCTCAATAATGGACCACACATTAATTAACAATAACTATATACTACTGGTTAAAATCATAATGTGTGTACACACACATATATATACACCTATCAAGATCTGCGAGATGAATTATGTCTTGGGACGAGATGATTATGTCTTGTGCGAGACAGAATGCATCTCACGTGAGATGAAGGATCCAAAGAGGCATTGAGACACTGTTTAATGCATCTTGCACGAGACGTCATACATGATGGCCGGCTCGGGCTTTGAGTGGATGGGTTTTGTCACATGATGTGCTACGTGACACATTTAACAGACACGTTAGCAGATGACGTATCCTACTAACTGCAGGGACTAAAACCAATTAATTTTTTTAGGTACTAATTCTTAACGAAATTTTTTTTAGGAACTAAACACAATTTTTTTAATTTTACACGAACTAAAAACATATTTAACCTTACATTTTAACAAGTAAAACCATCAAATAGGTCAATCCAATCTATTTAAGCACAATTTATTTAATTCGCGAATTAAGAGGATTGAGTTATTAGTTAAGTACATTACGATTTTTTTCACAAGTCAATTTTTTTTATGTTAAACATATTTATTTAATATGAATAAACGAGTTAGTTATCAATCCTACCCTATCCAAATGGCCAAACACTACACTTGCAAGTTAGCATGTTAGCAAGTCAGAAAAACGGAATTTGATCCTCTAAATTAACATCTATCACTTCATACTCTTGCCCGGGAAAGGAAAGGTGATTTATGATTAGATATTTATCAAAACGGTGTCGTTTAAGTTTGTACTTTGTCGAAGCCACGTGCTGATGTTGATGTTTACACATTACACAGTCACTTCCCACTCCACCCAAAAAACGTCTCTTCTTTCTCTCCCTCATTGCAATTTCTCCTCAAATTCTCACTCCTAGGGTTTCACTCCCGAACCCTCGTTTCCTCCGACAAGGTACCAGTCCTTGATCTCCCTTCGAAGGAGCTTCAGATCTGCCTTCTCCTCCTTCTTACACCGTCACCGATCCATCCAATTTCGTTTCCGTTTTATATTTTTTCGCGATTTCGTGTTCAATTTCAGCGTTTTCGTGAAATCGTGACGATCATCGTTTGTCGTTCATTGCATTGCAGGTTTTTTGGTTTCGGGATTCGTTCAAACTCAGCTGGAGAGAAAATGAAGCCTGTGTTTTGCGGAAACCTAGATTTCGACGCGCGCCAATCTGATGTGGAGAGGCTCTTCAGAAGATACGGGAAGGTTGATAGAGTGGATATGAAATCTGGTATGCCTTTTTTATTCCTTCTGTTTTTTATGATTTTTTTAATTATTGATATTTTTTGGGGCTCAATTTAAGTTCTAGTCTTCGATTTCTGTTTTTCAAGCCGCTCCATTACTTATTTTACTGTTTTTATTTATTTATTTTTTCGCTGCTGAATATGTATTGTGATTTTCAATTATTAGTTTATTGTTGGTTGGCCTAGCAGTGTTTTCGGCTGTGATAATTGTGAACTTGCTTTGTTGTGTGCTGAATTTTATTGGGCGTTCTTTGTGTAACGTGTGACTTGGTAGTTTGGATAAATTGTATGGCTCGGATTGGATGTTTTGGAGATGTGTCTTGTTGCAAGAAAGCAGATTAACAGATTGGTGACCGGCATTGCTTGAATGGTGGTGATTTTTGTGTGGCAGTCTGAGGATAAGGGACTTGTGGTGAATACGCCTATGTTGGGTGGCAGTGGGGTTTTAGTAGTGTTTAGGAAGAGGAAAATGTTATGTACAACCATTGAAAGTCATCATATTTTAAAGAACTCGTCGACCCTTTTCTGATATCAGTTTGGAATTTGGATTGGAACACATACAAAAAGAATTTTAAAAATGGAAGGTAAAACTCGAAAATCTTACGTGAATTTTAAAAATGGAAGGTAAAACTCGAAAATCTTACATGATTATGAAACATTTAAATATTTCAAATTAGTTGCTTGGGAATTTATGTTGCCTTTAGCCTCTTAAACTGTAAGTGTTTTTATCTTGAATGTGAATTGGAGCATATTCAACAACCTCGAATTCTCCATTGCTTCTCACCGAAATTACAATCCAAGAACTGTGAAAAAGACTTTTGTTCCTAAAATGATTCTTAAAAGGGTCAAGATGATGTTCTTTGAGTAGTTACTTTTGAATGGGTGTACATTTTCTTTTCCTTTTAAAAGAAGAGAACTGTCATTAAGATATGAACCCCCCATACTCAACAATTTCTTTGTGGCAGGAATACTTGGAAAGTTGGAAAGCCCATGCTCTTCTTGGGTGGATGTGCTTCTCTGCATTTCTTTTCTAGCATGTGCCCAAGCTTCTCCTTCTTGTATTTTTCCAGAAGAAATAATCTGATCCGTCCTAGCCCTGCCATTCTGCATTCCTTCAGCATTCATTGCTTTTTCATTCCTCATGACTTTTGATCAGTGTTCAATTTCCGACATGTTTCAACATAGAAACCATGATGATTTCGCAACTGTGGCAGGTGTTGTGGTACTTCTTGACAGTTTAATCTTTTTTCCGTGTTTTATGTTGAATTGTTCTCTCATTTCTGAAAAGTTGATGCTGCTTTCCACTCTAGATCATCTTCGTGAAAGGAGTCTTCAAATGTTTAACTGAAATAGTTTCTGTTCTGTTTTATGTTTAACATTCTTGTTTCACAGGGTTTGCTTTTGTCTACATGGAAGACGAACGTGATGCTGAGTATGCAATCAGAAGACTTGATAGAACAGAATTTGGTAGAAAGGGGCGCCGGATACGTGTTGAGTGGACAAAGGTATGTTTGTGATGGTAAATTGCATGTGGTTGCTAAATATCGATACGATTATGCCACATTACATAAGTAGTTAAAAGCATGGCACTATCTAAGTCTACCATGTGAGGTTCTTGTTAATTGTTATGCATCATTTCAGGAAACCTCATTTTGTTTGATTTTGATGATAGTGTGGGATTTCTAATGAGTATAGCCATATGCATGTGCATTTAAATGACCTTTTGCTTGTAGCTGCTGTTTATTTTCATTGCTTTTGTGGTAGGAAGTTTGCAAATTAATGCAATTTTAGGTAGTTGTTCAGCTTTAAACATTCACATCTTGTAACTATGTTTTGATCTGTAGCAAGAACGGGACACTAGAAGGTCAGGTGACTCAAGAAAATCCTCAACCAATTCAAGACCATCAAAGACTTTGTTTATCATAAATTTTGATCCTGTTCACACCAGGACAAGGGATCTGGAGAGACACTTTGATCCCTATGGGAAAATAACAAATATAAGGATCAGAAGGAATTTTGCTTTTATCCAGTTTGAATCCCTTGAGGATGCTACTAGAGCTTTGGAGGCAACTAACTTGAGGTAGTAATAATCTTTTTAATTGTTGACTAGTTTTTTTTACCCCGAAGTTTTATCCGTTAGAAGTACTCTAGATTCCGGAGGATGAGGGCAAGGGGATAAATATGCTTATTTGTTTATACTTCTTTCTTTTTTCTTATCATATTTTATATGCAGCAAATTTATGGATCGCGTTATCACAGTGGAGTATGCTATAAGAGATGATGATGAAAAAAGGAATGGATACAGTCCTGAGAGGAGAGGTCATGACTCCCCTGATGGGAGATATGGTCGTGGCAGATCCCCGAGTCCATATCGCAGAGGTAGGGGTAGCCCAGATTATGGTCATGGATCGAATCCAGCTTCCAGACCAGAACCAAGAGGAAGCCCCAAGTATGAAAGAGCTGAAAGCCCAATAAATGGGAGATATGACAGGTTTGATCTGATTGAGCTACTGGTTTTATTTATTCATTATGTATTGACCTTGTTTTATTTTTGACTATTTTACCGTTTATGCAGCCGGTCTCCCCCACCACGGGATAGGTCGCGATCCTGAGGAGAAAGCTGAATAGATCTGTCTGTGAAATTGTTAGACCATTTTCATTTCATTCTAGCAATCCATAGTTTGGCAGCTGAAAACTTAGCTTGTTTGATTGTATCGACTTTTATGTTGGCTAGGAACCTTAATGTGCGATTTTCCAAAACATTGTGTTAGATTCTATGATGCTTATTTAGTTTTATGTTTTTAAAAGGATATTCTTTTGACATTTAATCCGCTGGTCTGCCTAATCCTCGGCCTGTGGTTAATTATGTGGATAATGTGAGCCTGGTTTAGTGATTTGTACTGGTTTCATCTTAGAGTTTTTTCTAAATCATATTTGTATGTATTTTTTTTTATCTGGGTTGGAAAGGGTGGGGGTGTGAGTTGCTCTACTTATAAATGGTTAGCTGTTCTAGTTCTAAGTTAACATTGCATGGATGGGTTTTGGCCCCAAATTTCGTTACTCGTTGTTTTATTTTATTTATTGAAATATGAAGTTATTCAAGCATCAGCTATGAACATAATTCAGGGAAGAGTGTGTGTAACTTGTACCCTATTAAAAAAAACTTGAGCAGAAAATTTCGAGTATCTTGTTTTTGAATTGTTTTTCTCCTTGCTTCATTCTCGCAAAAGAAAAGATCAAATTTTCTCGAACCAAACTGAGTTAAAGCTTTGATTGTAAGAAGGTAATGAAAACAGTGAGATGGAAAAGGAACTGAGTGGTAGGGAAATGTGAGAATTTTTTCCTATTCCAGATCAGGAGAAAACAGGTTTAATCCAATTTTTGAAGCTTGTAATTTACATTTATTTCCCTTAATATAATTAATTTATAAGTTTTTTTGAGCTGAAAGTTAACTTTCAATTTGTAGGTACTAGTTTATAGCTTGTTTGTATTAAAATGGTTTACACGTAGAGAATTTGAGCAAGGATCTTTGTGAAGATTTTATTTTAGAGAATAAATTGAATTTTTTTATTATTTCATATTTATTTTAATAGTCTTATGATAAAAATGCTCATTTTATTCTTGGAGGATTTTTTTTCAAAAAATTTATATAGGAAGGTGCTCTAGAATCTTTTGGGGTATGGCGCACTTGAAAGCAGTGCTGAGAACTGAGTAGTAGTCTTATGCTTTGGTTGGGTTGGCGTACTCAAGTTCTTTTGTCGTCTTATGCTTTTTCCTTCTCATTGATTACTAACTTCAATTTACTCCTTCCGTTTTTATAATGTAATCTCTTTTATTTTTTTAGATTTATTAATAATTTAATGTATTTATATATAATTGTACCTAAATACAGGAAATCATAATGATCTGAAAATTATGAAATGAGCTCATTAAAAGTATACATATAAACTACTATCTCATTATTCTATTTTATTTTGACATACTTTGAAGGGATTATGATTTAATTAATCAATAAATCATAATCAATGTCTTTATACTACTATTTAACTATGACTTTTCATCCGGAAAACAATTCAATTAGAAAAATAAACTTTTAGATTAATGTTTAAACATTATCGTCATTATACTTGGACATTCGAGTTCAATCCAATCAAAGTGGTGAGAATAATTGTTGTACCCAAATAATTTATAAAGAAATGCAAGGGGTTTCGAAGTAGGGATATTAAAGTAAAATATAAGGGAATGTCAAATAACAAGAGTGATTAATGAGTCGTCCAAATTATAATCAGACCAAGTAATTCTTTTTGATCAATCTTGACAATACAAGTCAAAGACGCTAGTTGATCTTAAGAGCTCATATGGAAGTATGAACTAAATCTAAAAGTACAGGTGACCTTACATTATACAAACACAGGCGTTGACCAGATAGTGAAGTGCTAGAGGCACCCTATGAGTATAAACTATGGACAAGGGATGATATCATGAGAGAATGGTGTGAAATCGTTGACTCAGGTAGGATTCATGAAAACAAGATCGCTTAGGTGAGCTAAAAAGTGGCGATCATCTCTGAAACTTGAATAAATTTTAGAAATTGGTGATAGTGGCCATTTTGTGTTATCCAATACAGAGATGTAGAGAAATGGTAACTGTTGGTGCTTATATTTGAAATTAAAAATCTTTTAAGAAATGAAGTTATTAAGAACGTGGAACCCATAGAAAGTGCATGACGGTTACAAGGAGCGTGCACATACTTCAGAGAAGTGGTTATTGAATATTTTGCTCGGTGGACACGTGGCAAGCATGCCTCCAAGGTTATTCAAATTATTATTAATTATTGATAATTTCTGTCATATTTCAAACTTGCATTGTCACTAAAAGAGTCCACATTGATAGAGGAATTACATCGGAATTCCTATCTTATAAAAAAAATTTATTTGGTTTTTATGGTGAACGGTCTATAATCATTTATAGACCCCGAATGCCCATAAAACAATAATACACTTATATATGTTTTGTTCCTCGCATTGGTATTCGGGTTTTGTCACTAGTAGTTCGACTACTTTTGTTTAGGGTACTGTGGTTGTCTCTATAAATATAGATTTTTTTTTCTTGGGTTTCAAACTTAAGAGTCTTTAAAAAGATGATAATATACTTAATTTTAAAAGTATTGTTGTGAGTTTATTCCAATTTAAACAAAGTTAAGCCATTAATTAGGTATATAGTAGTTGTTTTACTTTTCAAACAAAACCATAAACGCTTTTTGTTTAGGTAAACCTAGCCAAGCATACGCTTGCAACAATCACTTTTCCATGAAAATATCATCAAATGCTTGCGACAGCACGACCATTCAAATATATCTAATGGTATTTTTCACATCCAAGTCAATTTAATTTGGAATGGAAATTTTTTGGCAAGACTCAGTGAAAAACAGACTGAGGAAACGTGTATAAACGATTTGTTCAATCATTTTGGAAGCATATGTTATTTCTCCGGTAATCACGAATGCCCTGTGCAATTGAGAGCCACATGATGCTCATTTTATTCTTTCTTCAAATTTTGAAACCTGGCATAATTTTTAGCTGGTAAATTTCGTTATCCACCTTTTGACAGCAAGTTTGAACTTATTATCTCATGAACACTAAGTAAGTTTGATTCCTTAGTTTGATGAGTAATATATAAATACCTTTAAAAGTGTTTGACGGATTTTAAAATATGTTATGACCTTGGACTACAATGAATCTCCTCCTTAACCTAAACTTTTTCTTAACTAAAGGATTTTAGCTTTTTATTTACTTATTTATTTGATCAAATAACCCACTCATCACCTAGGTAAACAATTCTTAAATCTAGGCAAAAAGACAAAGTATAAAAGCAAATTAACCTAAATACAACATAATACATTGAGCTGTCCTAGACTATATCTAAATTAAAATTCGTTACATATATCTTCTTATCCTTCGTTGCATGATTGATTCTGTGTAAGTAACAGTGACGGTTATTGCTTTTACTGTTTCACAGTTGATTATGTTCTTTGGTAATAAAAAACATGACATGATTAATCAGCTGTAATTACAGCTCATTATATGTAATTAACCGTTACATGAATAATCCAACGTTTTTTTTACTACGAATTATAATCCAACGAAACTAAACATTAAAAAAAAAAAAAAAAAACGCACGCAGACATATTGCCAGTGGCACATTCGTAATTTGGCCACAAAACCCATGTCAAATGCACATAAATTCAAAACCAACTTAAAACAGTGAACTGAAGCACTGTCCTTTTCCTTTCACAAATCTTGTCCACTTTCACACGTGTGATTTCAGCTGCTTTGAAAAGTAAGAACCCGTCCCCACATTACACGTGGCAGTTCCATCCACGTCATCACATTGGTAACGTGAACAGGTAAATAAATAGATAAATAAATAAAACACAAAAACCTCAGCATTTTCAAATTTCAACCAATCCCAACGGTAAGGCTCTTCTGTCCTAACAAAACAATCTCAACCGTCCGATCATAGAACCTGTTCGACCTTTAAGCACTCCCCAAGCTTTTGATAAGCGACACCCCCAACACTGAAACTGGCTCCCATTTTTGGAATAGAGAGTGTGTAACCGATCAAGTTTGATTTTTGAATTGTGGGGTTGCTTCTGAATATTGTTTTCTAGTGTGAAATGCAATGTTTATGTCGTTTTGTGAGGTAAAATAAAATGTTGTAGTACTTTGTGTTATTTATATATATGGTTGTTTTTGCTTCAAAGTTCAAACTTTTGATCACTCTTCTACTTTGGAGCGTTTTGTGTTCTGTTTTTTTCCCCCTCGATTATGACAGAGTTTCTGAGATTCTGAGAGAAACTGGCTTTGTTTCTTGATGAGAATCCAAGTGCGTCTTTTGATTGATGAGTTTGGAAGCGTTGCATAGTTTTCAAAAAGGAGAGTTGTTTAGATGAACATTTTTGGTGTGTTTGTGTGTGCGTGAGAAGGCTGAAGATTAAGCTACTGAGCATAGCTTTTCCTTAGTTTACTCATTTCTTAAAGGTTGGTTTGCTCCTTCAAGTTTTTTAATTTTTTATTTGTTGTTGCTTCGTTGCTTTGATCTGTTCTGTTAAGGGGAAAAAGAAAGTTCTGTTTTTTTTTTTCTCACTTCCTTTTTCCTGTTTTCTTTTTAAGTTATGTTTTGATGAAGTTAAGGTTTTTCTGCTTTTCATGTAGCTACTACATGTTATGCTTATGGAGCGTCTCTAATTTCTTTCTGTCTTTTCGGAATTACAGAGAACAGTGGAGAATAAGAGTGACAGCTCTCAACAGCTTAGAATTCCTTTGAATATTGAGCAAATCAAGTTGATTTGAGGTATTATTATATATTATTCACGTTCATTATTTTTGAATTCTCATCATTGTTTTTTTTTTTTTTGTTTTAATTTTTTTGAATGATTAATAATAATCGGTGATCATTCATTGTATATGTTTGTGTTGTATTATACAACTTGTAGATAGAGATTTGTGTGTCTTCCCTTCAAAGTAAAGCCTTATCCCTTTCTCATACCAGTAACCCCTTTATGGTAAGGGCAAGGATGTAAAAACACATCTATGGATTCTACTTTTTCAGCCGACTCTCTTAGAAAACTAGAATCCTTGACGGTTTGATATGGGTTGGAATCTCTTCACAAAACCCTGCATTTAAATTTGTAAAAATAATGGTCTCCCAAATTTGATTGGAATTTAATTTTCAGAATCACCTGACATACTCAGCAGTTTTAGATAAATACATACGTTATATTATTTTATTAATCCAATAATTACATGTAGTTTCTACATAAAAGAAATATTGGACAATATTTTCTTATTGTGTAGCAGTTCTAGTAACTTTGTTGCTCTCTCTACCGACCCCTCATTCATATACTCATGTTTGATCGAAAGAAAAAATAGTAATCATGGTTGAAAAGTAGAGTTAGGAAGTTTTTTCCCTAGTGACCAATATACCCCAAGAGAGGATCCCTTATTACATTTGTGCCACGGGCCTCTTCTAGGCCTAATGGTGTTAGATATTTATACACTAAATTAATAGTTAACAACATCCACGGAATGCTTCTGAATTGGGCAGCATTTTCCTTTCATTTTCATCAACAACCATATTGTAACCTTATCATTTATTATTTTATTATTTATTATAGAAATCTTAATACGTGTTTAAAATCTCACCAAAGGGGGCATTAATTGATCAACTTGCTAAAGTAAGAAGACTCGTGGAGGCATCTTTTCTAGGTACTTATGGGCGAGAGAAGTCATGCTTTTAAGTAAACAAGCTCTTTTTTATTTTGTGATCATAAGATTCTTGAAGCTATTGATGTTGGCCTTGTCTTTTTTTCGTGTCTCAGAATTTTCTATTGGAGACTTAATTCATAATTGAAGGATTTTTTATGATTGCAACTGCTCCTCTGCCTTTTGAATTTTCTATGGCATTATTATCATTTTCCTTGGTCCATACAAACTGGCATCTTTGGTTATTTCATTGAACTTTTGTTTTCTTCTTTTTTTTTTTTTTTTTTTTTTTTTTTTTTTTTTTTTTTTTTTTTTTTTTTTTTTTTTTTTTTTTTTTTTTTTTTTTTTTTTTTTTTTTTTTTTTTTTTTTTTTTTTTTTTTTTTTTTTTTTTTTTTTTTTTTTTTTTTTTTTTTTTTTTTTTTTTTTTTTTTTTTTTTTTTTTTTTTTTTTTTTTTTTTTTTTTTTTTTTTTTTTTTTTTTTTTTTTTTTTTTTTTTTTTTTTTTTTTTTTTTTTTTTTTTTTTTTTTTTTTTTTTTTTTTTTTTTTTTTTTTTTTTTTTTTTTTTTTTTTTTTTTTTTTTTTTTTTTTTTTTTTTTTTTTTTTTTTTTTTTTTTTTTTTTTTTTTTTTTTTTTTTTTTTTTTTTTTTTTTTTTTTTTTTTTTTTTTTTTTTTTTTTTTTTTTTTTTTTTTTTTTTTTTTTTTTTTTTTTTTTTTTTTTTTTTTTTTTTTTTTTTTTTTTTTTTTTTTTTTTTTTTTTTTTTTTTTTTTTTTTTTTTTTTTTTTTTTTTTTTTTTTTTTCTTTTAGCTCTTGTGACCATCAAATCCTACTACATCATCAGAATTGCGGAACCATGGTGGTGGAAGATTCTGTGGATTCTGTTGCAGTTGATACTTTTAGTTCAACAGAAGAATGGTTGTTGCATACACAAGAGCTCGTTCCCGCGGCACTTTCCAAGGCAAGGGAGGTCAAGGTGTTCGCCGGCCGGTGGAAGATGATCGTCGCGAAACTGGAGCAGATTCCGGCGCGGCTATCGGACTTATCGAGCCACCCTTGCTTCTCCAAGAATGCGCTCTGCAAGGAGCAGCTGCAGGCGGCGTCGAAGTCGCTGAAGGAAGCGATCGAACTCGCCGAGTCCTGCCTCAAGGAGAGGTACGAGGGTAAGCTAAGGATGCAGAGTGATCTCGATGCATTGATTGGGAAACTTGATTTGAATTTGAAGGATTGTGGGCTATTGGTCAAGACCGGCGTGCTCGGCGAGGCCACTCTGCCTCTGTCTCTGTCTGTTGTTGTGTTGTGTCCCGTGTCTGTGTCAGACTCTGCAGCGCACAGCAGCATGAGGGAGCTGCTGGCGCGGCTGCAGATCGGTCACCTGGAGTCGAAGCATCGAGCATTGGAGAGGCTCCATGATGCAATGAAGGAAGACGAGAAGAGTGTTGTTGCTGTTCTTGGAAGGAGCAACGTTGCTGCTTTGGTCCAATTGCTGACGGCGACGTCTCCGAGGATGAGGGAGAAAGCGGCGAGCGTCGTGTGCATGCTGGTTGAATCCGGTAGCTGCGAAAATTGGCTTGTCTCTGAAGGTGTTCTGCCGCCGCTTATTAGGCTCGTCGAGTCCGGCAGCCCCGCGGGGAAAGAGAAGGCGGCGCTGTGTCTCCAGAGGCTGTCAATTTCCGCCGAGACGACCCGGGCGATCGTTGGCCACGGCGGCGTTCCGCCGCTCGTAGAGCTTTGCCAGGTTGGCGATTCTGTTTCGCAGGCGGCGGCCGCTTGTGCTCTGAAGAATGTGTCGTCGGTCCCCGAGGTGAGGCAGGTTTTGGCCGAAGAAGGCGTCGCGAAGGTCATGATCGATCTGCTTAGCCGGGGAATTTTGTTGGGGTCGAAGGAGTACGCCGCTGAGTGCCTGCAGAATCTCACCGCGAGCAATGAGAATCTGAGGAGAAATGTGATATCAGAAGGCGGCTTTCGCAGCCTTCTGACATACCTAGATGGGCCACTTCCTCAGGAGTCTGCGGTAACAGCCCTGAGGAATTTGGCCGGTTCGGTCCCGGAGGATGTCTTAATTTCTCTTGGCCTGATTCCGAGTATGGTCCATGTTCTCAGGTCTGGATCATTAGGCGCTCAGCAGGCGGCGGCGTCGGTTATCTGCAGGGTCTGCGGCTCGATTGAGATGAAGAGAATGATTGGCGAAGCCGGCTGCATCCCTCTCCTTGTGAAGTTGCTTGAGGCCAAAGCAAACGCTGCTAGGGAACTTGCAGCGCAAGCAATTTCAAGCTTGATTGTTCTGTCGCAGAACCGGCGAGAGGTCAAGAGAGACGACAAGAGCGTGCCGAATCTGGTTCAGTTGCTTGATCCTAGTCCTCAGAACACCGCGAAGAAGTACGCGGTGTCGTGCCTCGGGTCGCTTTCTTCGTGTAAGAAGTGCAAGAAGCTGATGATCTCTTATGGGGCGATAGGGTATCTGAAGAAGCTCACTGAGATGGAGATTCCCGGGGCTAAGAAGCTGCTTGAGAGATTGGAAAGAGGGAAACTGAGAAGCTTGTTTAGCAGAAAATAGAGAAAGGAAAACAGTGCAACTGTGTCTCTGTTTTTTGCTCTTTTTTTTTTTTTTTTTTTTACTTTTGTTCTTGTCAATGTTGTTTCATTGTCTGTATGAAACAAAAGTAGCCTTTAGAGTACTGGACTGTGGAATGTTCAATCTTGTGGTAATATGTGTAATCAATGTTTAGATTATATAATATTTAACCTTTCTGTACCCTTTTATCTGTCATGTTTTCTTTTCATAGTAAAGCTCTTGAATCTTGATGAATGTCTTTTAAAAGAGAAACAATATGGAGTATATTCGATCATTATGAATGTTCAAGTCGGGTAAGTTTACAAGAGATAAACTCGATATTTCATTTAACAAGAGTCACTTTAGGTAAATCTTTAAATTTGTTCCATGTGTTTGGTAGTGCTAGTCAAGTTCGTCAAAAGCTATGAAAATGTTTATATTAGTCTTTGAGGTGGGTAAAAGTTAGTCAAGTTAGTTTTTGAGAGAAACTAATTTAATTGATGTTATATAATTAACTTGATCAACTTTTTGACAACTTTAAAAATTAATATGATCATTTTTATAATTTGAGGATGAACTTGACCAATATTAATAACTTGAAGGATAAATTTAAAAGTTTATTTGATCATCTTAACTTTAACTAAGTGTCATTAGAATCTTCTGCCTATTTTACTCTCATTTAAATTCTAGCCAAATGTGAAAATGTAAAAAATCCTATACCTATTATTTGAGTTCTAGTGTTTGTTTATCGTTTAAAACTAATACAGACTATAGCCATACAATGTCATGCTAAACTTGTCTTTCAAGCTTGGATCCCAAATGCTAATGAAAATGATCTATTGATGAAGTCATCAATTTACTAATATATACTAAGTACTTTCACCATCCAGCACCTAGGTATTTTATAATTCTTTTGTGTTTGTTCAGTTCAGATACCTTTAAATCCAAGAAATACCTAACTGCAAGTTTTCCTGAAAAAGGGTTATAATTTCTTCTTGAAAAATTTCTGAGTGTAGTGAACGTTAGCCTCTGTGTCATTTTCTTATGTGTATAACTAGACATATATTAACTAGGAACTTCTATAAAATGCTGAGCTAAGTGTAAATTGAGATTAATTTTGATAAGGGTTAATTAAGTTTTTAGTCCCTGTAATTTGGGAAAGTTTGGTTTTGGTCCCTCTGTGTAAATTTTAGTCCCTGTAAAATTTGAAAATTTGGTTTTAGTCCCTGGGGTGGGGTAAAGGTTGACTAGGCTGACGCGGCGCTGACGCGGCGCGCCACGTGGGATGCCACGTGGCATAACCCAAAACCCAACCCAAACCCGACTCGACCCGATCCGAAATTAATTAAAAAATTAAAAAAAGCCCTTTTCCAGCTCCAGCCCCAGCCCCAGCCCCCACCCACCC